>CAUYSK010083143.1:0-40007 GCA_963575035.1 Avahi laniger | reverse complement strand
TGTAGTCCCAGCTACTTGGGAGGCTGAGGCAGTAGGATCGCTTGAGCCCAGGAGTTTGAGGTTGCTGTGAGCTAGGCTGACACCACGGCACTCGCCCCAGGCAAGAAAGTGAGACTCTGTCTCAAAAAAAAAAAAAAAAATGCAAAATCATAAAATTATAAAATATTAGAGCTGGAAGAGACATCAAAATTCATCTCAGCCAGGTTTTTTTTGACATGAATTCTATACTATAATCCCTGAAGATTACACACAAGACATCAATTCCAGAGATCTGTCAAACAAATTTGGAAAATACTCCATATCCTCATTTTAGAAAACAAAAAGTGACTTCAGCACATTAAAAGTGCTGACAAGTCCTGCAGCCAGGAAACCTTCTTCACTCTGAACAAGGTAGCATTTTCCAAGTATCTTTGATGATGGAGCATTTGGTGACAAAATGCCTATCTACTTCCCATGAAACTAGTCTTTTATGGATAATACTTTGGACCATCCAAGATTTTCATTTCATACATAGAGTACCTGAGAACTAGAGAAATAAAGAAATTTGTTCAAAGTCATAGCCTGAATTCTAATTGTCCTATAGCAAAGGCTGCAGTCACATACTTGGGCCTCCTGTCTGAACAGAGAAGGCCTTACTCAAACAGCCAACTTTGCCCTTCAGGAACTTTGTGATTTTCAGAGTCAGACCTCCTCTGGGGCTTCCATTCTCTCTCTTGGAAAGTCAAGAGCCCCTCATATCTCTTAGCTGTGAGGGGAAAAAAAAAAAAGGCATGGGCCTGTACTAATTCAATATTATGGACTGTTTGTAACCCCCCAAAACTGATATGTGGAAACCCTAACCACCAATGTGATGGCATTTGGAGGTGGGGCCTCCAGGAGGTATTTAGGTTTAGATGAGGTCATAGGGATGAGGCCCCCATGATGGGATTAGTGTCCTTATATAAAGAAAAAGAGACCAGAGCTCTCTTTCTACACCACATGAAGGTACATCGAGAGTCAGTCATCCGCAATCCCTCGCCAGTACCCAACCTTGGAGCTGTGACCTTGGACATCCAGACTTCAGAACTACGAGACATAAATTTCTGTGATTTAAGCCACCTAGTTGATGGTATTTCGTTATCAGGGCCCAAGCTGACTAAGACAGTCCTTTCTAAGATCCCTTCCAGTATGAAGATTATACTACTATTGATCTTGCCTATATGTGCCTAAAAGATGTAATTTATCCTTGGATGGAGATCTCTATCTAAAAGGCCAAATTATTATTTTGGTCAATGATGTATTAGACTTCCCTTGTCCATTTCTCATGTTGGGCCTGTCAGCGATTTCAGTGCTGATGAGTTAATGCATGCGAAAGTGCTTTGTAAATGCTCAGGTCTTATCCAAATAAAAGGACTTATTTTAATGCTATTTTAGGTCGGGAGCATTGCAGCCAAGCTGAAGGTTAAGCGTACCCAGGATCATGCGTTAGCAATGAGGTCACAGGTGTACAATATTTGTGTAAGTGCACGATGAGTATAGTGAGTGTGAATATGTGACCATGTGCATTTCAGCTTCAGTTTAAGTGAACATTTAAGGAGTAGCTAAGCAATATGTTTACAAGCACGAGCACTTGAAGTAGATGCTCAAAGCTACAACCAGACCATAATACTTAACATCTGTGTGGTCTTGGGTGAGTAACTTATCCTTTCTGTGACCTGCTTTCTTTTTCTGGAAGATGGGTAGAATATTAGTTCTTACTTCACAGCGTTGATAGGAAGATTAAATGATGTCACGCATGTAAAGCACACAGCCGTGTATGCTAGCCGTGTAATGCATATCTGTTTTACGTGCACTTTATGTAGGAAGTGTGTGCCAAGGTCACACGCCTCGGTTGTCTTTCCTTCTATATTTTGAAAATCGCTCCGTTCCCTGTGGTTTGGCTTGTGTTCCCCCAGGAAGCTATCAGAAACGAAAAATAGAAAATGACATTTTGGAAGTGTAGCATCGAGCACCTGGGCTTTGGGAGACACGTGGAGGGCTGTCTTTCCCATCCTGCCAAGGCCTGCGTTCCCTCTTCGCCATCTTACCATCACACGTTGCGACCAACGTGTAGGGCTGGAGAGCATTATTTACAATGGTCTGGATTGCGAATTTCAGACAATGAACCGAAGGAGTGGCCCTGCCTTAACAAGGATCAAACTTTCCTCTCTGGTAGGGGGAAATGGAGAAAGTAAAGAAACAGTTGCATTTCGGGCTGCTCCAGCCTCCCAGTCTCTGGCTCTGTCCTTGGCTGGCTACTGGGGAGTTTGCTGGAGAAGGGAAACATTTGAGTCCATTATTTTAAAAGCAGCAGAAAATAGACTCTGGAAAAAAAAATTGTGCATTGGCCACAGGAACTTAATGGGCCATTTTGATCTCTGCCTCCTGCCTGGCTGAGGGTGTCAGGAGCCATGCTCTCAGCTTGCAAGAAAAAAAAAAGTCATAATGAAGTGTTCAAGTAATGGAGAGTTAATGGAACTGGGAGTCTGACTTATAACAAAAGAGCCTTAAAAGAGAGGTGGGGTATAATTTATTAACAGCAATATATGGAGCAGGGAGCCTGCAACATTTATGAGAAAAGAAAATGGGACCTTTCACAAGATCCATGGTTTCTGCTCTTCACATGTGGAGAGTCAATTGCCGGAGAGATCCAGGCTCCTCCCCTTTCTCTCTTGACACTCAAGGTCCTCTTCGGCAGGGAAGAGTGGGGTGTTTCTGCTGACCAAGTATTGCAGACCAAAGGTGCCTCTTCTACTTCTCTCTTGGATGGAGAAGTTTCTGGATGATAAGGACATTGATGTCCTCCTCATCACTGGAACATAGTTCTAGTGACTTCGAGTGCTTTGGGCATCTCTCATGATCTGGTTTACGATGACTCATAATCCGGCGTATTATAATCAGGACTCTGTTGGGTGTAAGATGGAGAAACACAATTTTCACTGCACTAAGACTGACAAAACTGGTGTGTAGGTCTCACTTTGGATTTCCCCTGAAGCAGAGCCTGAGACAAGGAGGTTAGTGGAAATAGTTTATTTAGGAGATGATGCCAGCAAGCCATGATAAGAGAGCCGAACATACGAGGCAGGGAAGGGAAGGAAGCCAACAAAGAACAGTCATTGTCAAGCCATAGTGAGGGCAACTGGAGCTTAGCCCCCTGGGGAACTCTGGTGACAGCCTAGAACATCTTTGTGACTTCTCTCAGTTGAGGAGCAAGGCGCTGGGAAAGTTATCTATGCAATCCCTGCAGTCGTTGGTTGAGGGTGTTGCTGGGTTTTAACCCTGTGGTACACCTGGCTTTTTCTGCATGTTTCCAATAATACTTCTGTGTCCAGAGGCTGGAGAAGGGCCCCTCAGCAGAGTCATAGGCATTTTCCATAAAAAACTTTCAGTGTGTAAAGGCTACTGTCAAGGAGATATCTATCAGTGATCAACCACAGCATCTGCCAAAGAGGGGTAGATTTTAATTGACTCAACTGATTGAAAAGTTCAAGTTTGGATTAGCTTCAGGCATAGCTGAATCCAGGGGCTAAAGAAGTATTAACAGGACTTGGTCTGTAGCCCATCATTATTTGGTCTTCTTTCCTTAACATTGGCTTTATTCTTAGGCAGAGCTGCCCTCCTGATGGTGTGTTAACTGCCAATAGCGCCAAGCTTATATTCAAGTCAGCAACCCCAGTGACAAAAGAACATTTTTACCACTCAGATAATTTCAGGAGGAGTCCTGAAATTTGCTCTCATTGGTTTACCTTGGTTAATTAATTGTAAGATATTTAACAATTAATTTCATCTGTCTGTGTCCCACAAGTCTTCTCCTGGATGCTGCAACACTGCCTTCGACTAGAATCATTTGATTGTAGGTGACCTCATTCTACTTCCTCCAAAGATTCCTCCTAATTTCATGTCACATCTGTTGCAAGCATTATTTCAAGTGTTATGCTTTAACTAGTTTGGTTCTTCTGTCTTATGTGATCATCCTAAATAACTCCTCTCTTCCCTTGCTTAACTTCCTCTTCTGGGTAGATGTCCTTTCAGTTAACCTCTATGGTCCAACTCAGATGTGTCCTCTTGGATGAAGCCACTAACTACATCAGTTAGAACTGTTCTGGTAAAAAGTGACAGAAATGCAAATTAAAACTGTGGTTATATATAATACACATGCATTTACCCACATGTGTATGCCTACACATACATTTACCTACGTGCGTATGTTCACATAACTTAAAAACTCAAGGGCTAGCTCTGGCTTCTGTCCCAGTTGGATTCCTGGTCTCACACAGGGTCATCCATCCACTCACTTTGTCTTCCTTTGCTACTGACGAGCTCCTGGGTAGCTCCAGTCTTACATTGTCTTTTAGTCAGAGAGGGAGGGAGTTTGTTTTGCCAAAAGTCCACACAAAGGTGCCAGAATTCAGTCTCACCTGCTCTGATTGGTCTGACTTAAGTCACATGATTATCCCCAAACCAATCACTGGTCTTGGGTAAATCTGATGTTTTGATTGGCCAGTCTTGGACCACATACCATCTCCTGCCTCCAAGGTGCACTTAATTTGCCCAGAATCGAGTATTAATAGATCAAAAGTAGGGGCTATTGCTAGAAATAGGAAGAAAAATATCTTCCTCACTTCTCCTTTGCAGCAATAATTGTCTCTTTGTTTACTTTTTCGTACACGCAATCCTCACTGAGGCAGTGTCTGGTGCACACTGTCACCACTAAACGCATTGTCTCTGGACAACTGTCTTCTGTTATAATGCTTATTATAATAGTCTACATCATGGGGTTCTCCTCATTCTTCCCACCTTTGACTTTCACCTTAGCCTGTGCATTCCTTGACGATACATATGCTGATATTCTCTTTATTATCTGAAGCATAGTTCACAGAGCCTGGCATATACTGGGCACACAAGAAATCCTGGAGAGACAAAGGAGGAGGGAAACAAAGGAAGAAATAAAGGATTCTGAATGTGAAGTCCTGTACTCCCTTCCAAGCTAGAAACTTGGACATTGTACCTGACATTGTACTGGTGACATGCGACATGTTCACGTCGCACTTGCAACTCAATATGTTCCAGTTTGAACTTACCATCTTGTTTTCCAAATCATGCCCAGCACACATTCCCTGCCTTGCTCTCTTTGCTCTCATCATATGTTTGTTTTGACCAACCAATCTGGTGGTCCTAGACCTTGTGTTTCAGAGGTCCGTGAACTCTCTAAAATCATGTACAATTTTTTTTACGCATGTGTTTCTGTCAATTGACTTGAGGAATTGGGTCCACAGATTTCATCAGACTGACCTCAAACTGTTCAGAACCAGTTACTGAGGTCCTAAAATGGAAATCATTTCAGTTTCAAGGAATCTATCATTTGATAGGAAACAATATAGACATCTTGCTTTTTCCAGCAGATATGCAAAGGAAGAGTTAAATCTCAGTGTACAATTTTGTTTTCCTGTTGGCTATTTGTTTATCACAGGGCTTAGTCACATTTATTGGAGAAAGGGAGTAATGATTTACTACTGTCCTCCTCCCACACATACCTTTCTCTTATTTTACGCAACTCAACTTCAAACCTGAGTTATTAGTTATGACAATTCATTTTATCTGGTTAGTAATTTCCAGTGATTAAAGCTTTTTTCCTCATAAGTTGTTCAACTTTATCTTACCACAAAATTCCAATTTTGCAGTAAGTATTTACAAATGAGAGCTCTCTTGGTTTCTGAATGACCCTGGTTATTAACTCTCTGAGATCTGATTTTCTACTATGTCCATTAGGAAAGTATTCAGCTGCAAGTAAAAAGGAACTTAATATGTTGCTTAAATACATATTTCCCTTACATCACAAAAATTTAGAACGTTTGTGGTTGTTTATGTTGGTTCAGCTACTTGGTGTTGCCATCATATGCAAGATTTTGTTTATCTTTCTTTGCTTAATGGGTTGACTTTCTATCCCAATGCTTGTTGCCTCATGGTACAAAATGGTTGCTGAAGCACCAAACATATGCCTAAGTTAAAGGAAAGCAAGATGGATTGGAAAAGAATTGTGCCAGCTGTGTTTGTCTTTTATTATCAGGAAAGCAAATATTTTTTTCAGAGATTACCTTCCTCAGCAGACTCTATTTCCAAATAAGGTTAAATTCTAAGATTCTGATTGGGCATGAATTTTGGGCAGTACTATTCAAGTCGGTGCACCCAGCATTACTTTTTTTCTTCTAAAGCCTATTTCTCCCCATGAGGGCAAAGAACATTTCCTGTTCCCTTTGGCGACTTATCCTTTGACCTAATAGGTTCTTGTTAGATACATGTTGATAAATAAATTGCCTCTCTGAGCAAGATCAGGGTCCTATTAGCAAGGGGAAAGAATAGAATGGATAACTGAGTAGGTAACTCTCAGGGTCTGCCACTGTTATTCCAGTTCTCAGATTCCTGTGTGAGTTCTGTCTCTCTTACTGTCATGGGTGTCTATTATGTGTTGAGCTGAGTCCCCCAAAAATTCCTATGTCAGAGTCCTGATCCCCCTGTAACTCAAAATGTGACCTTATTTGGCAAATCAAGTTAAAATTAGGTCATCAGGGAGGGCTCTAATCCACTATGACTGATGTCTTTATAAAAAGGGGAAATTTAGAGACGGGTGCACACACAGGAAAGCATCACATAAAGATGAAGGCAGAGATCAGGGTGATGCTTCTACAAGCCAAGGAACCCTGAAGATTGGCCAGCAAAGCATCAGAAGCAAGGAGAGAGGAATGAAACAGATCTTCCTCTGCAGCCCTCAGGAGGAACAACCCTGCAGATGCGTTCATCTCGGACTTCTGGACTCCCGAGCTGTGAGACAACACATTTCTGTTGTTTAAGCCACCCGGTTTGTGGTCGTTTGTTATGGCAGCCCAGCAAATAAACACAGTATGTCTACGAAATGCACTCACCCTTTAGGCAGGCCGGGAGAATTGCTCATGCTCATAGCGCCAGGCCCTGGACTAACTAAACACACCAAAAAGGGGCTTCAGATGTGGGAGGGAGGCTGGGGACAAGATCTCAATGTCCCGGAGTCTCTTCTCTGTGCATCATCAGAGCCTGTCATAGGCTTTTTTCCTGTGCTCCCATTTCGGGGGCTCTTAGCTTGGGTTCCCCACTCCCAGAGCAAATGAGGCCCAGGAGCCCATGAGTTTGTTGTTGCTTTTGTTAATGGATATGCACAAGATGCAAAATGGCACTAATGAGGTATTAACCTTGCCTCATGACTACACATCCACTGTGAAAGCAGGGCCTTCTCGGCTGGGACTGTCTCAAGAAGATTTAGGAATAGTTGGCGCTTCAGTCTTCAAATGGACCCCTGAGAGCTCGGTACTGGAGAAGTGGACAGGAGCCCCCCGATTCACTGGGAGATCCTCCCTGCCTTTCCTCTCTCCTGCCCCTGCTAAGGCCTGTCTAGCGTTGGAAAGAATAAAAACTGAGAGTCCACAGGTCTGGGTTTACATTCCAGCTTTACCACCATGAGACATGAGACAAATCACTTATTTCTTCTGAGCCCCGGTTTCCTCATCTGCAAAATGGAAATAATTGTTGTAAATGCCTCATGGTGTTGTGAAAACACAATGAGATCATACGTCTTTATCTGCATTTATTTATATTGAGAGAGAGACAGAAGAATGTACCTGGCTTGTAGCAGACACTTGCTTACTTACATCTACTTTATTTTTGTTGTTCTTGTTTTTATTGTGATTTTGATAATGTTGAAAGACGGTGTGGGTGGGGGAAAAACTAATAATCATCAGCCCAATTCCATCGAACTCTTTGCTCTTCAGAGAGTGGGGAAATAAGAGTGGATAATTCAGACAACCACTCTTTGCTGCCGGCTCTGCCTTAAGCACGTTATATCCCCGTCCTAGCAGCAGCCCTCTGGGGTAGGCGTTACTGGCCTTATTGAGGAAACAGAGGGTCAGAGAAGCTAAAACCCTTGCCTGTGTCCGTCCACCGGTTGATGGGAAGTGGCAAATCCAGGATTTGAGCCTTGTTCAGATGACATCAAATGCCATGTTTTTTCCATGACACCAGCCCCAGAACCCCTGTTCTCTTGGCACCTTAGCCTTTATCATTTCTGGGGGTGAAAGGTCAGGGGTCCTGGCGCCCTAATCCAGCCCTTGGTCTGGTTTTCCCGTGAGGGCTTTTGATCCCCTTGTGTGTCCGCCCAGTCTCGGCTTCAGTTGCTGGGAGGTCAGCGTCCCCACTACCTGCGGACTGCAGAGGCCAGGAGCTGTGTGGGCCGTCCCCGTAAAGCAGTTTGATGATGTGTTAAGTGTCACTGCTTAATGAGCTGCAGGACCAAACACTCAAGGTAGGGGCCAGGGAGGCCAACACAGCCCCCAGACACATGCTCCTGCCCAAGTTCAATCGTAAACGTCACAACCAAGGGTGGGTCTGGAGCCACAGGCTCTGAGAGCCCCGACTTCCGTTGCCCCATTGGCCTTGGAATAATCTACTCTCCACTCAACAGCTGGCCCGGACTTCCTCCTCCACCCTCCCACCCCCCAACCCATCCTCTGGGCTGTCACCATGGGAGGTCTCCTCTCACAACAGGACAAAGCAATTAAGGCCAGCCGGGGTGAATTAAACCAGAAAGAATGAGTTTCCTCCAGTGCCAGAGAAATATCTGGGGCCTTATTTTGAGGAGAAACTGGTAGGGAGACGTGGCCGGCAGTTGGGTGGTGAGGATGAAGACTGATGGGATATTATCGGGGAGCAGGAAGGAGGAAAGGGATGTGTGTATGCGAGAAGTGTATGGCTTCCAGGGACAGCCTCTGGACAAAGGTTAGAGTGGACAGAGCAAATAAAGGGAGAATGGCGGAACCAACCACACATTGACCTGGGCGTTTGGAATACAAGGGTGAACTGGAGAGCGTAGCAAATCAGTTAGGAGCAGGGCTTTGGGACGAGGTGGACCCGGCTCATTCTTTCATCCATTGGCAGGGGAACCCTGGGTAAGAGACCCAACTTCCTTGAGCCTCAGTTTCCTCATCTGTAAAATGGGAATTAAAAGCATTGTCTTGCCAGGGCTTTGGAGGAAGATTAAATGATATGATTTGAACATTGCTTTGCACACAGTAGATGTTCGAGAAAATTAATACATCATGTATAGGGTATTCTGTGCGTGCCAGTTGGATGAATAATTCTAGCTTGCACGGATTAAGCATTTCACCTATGTTAACCTACTGAGTTCTCATGAATATTTGAGGAAGTCATTATTACCATCTTCCTTTCTTTTGAAATGAGAAACTGAGGCACCTAGAGGTTAAGTTACCTTCCTAAGTCACACAGCTGTTGAGTAGCACAGGTGGGATTTGAACTCAGGGAGTTTAGCTCCAGAAATTATGTACCTAGTGACCAAACGACACTGCCTTCTGGTCACGCAGGGAAAGGGAAAAAAAAGTAATTATAGCTTATATGTTTAAGAACTGGGGATTGGGTCAGAGGGTCCTTGGAGATCTCTTAAAAGATTTCCATTCAGCGACTTTCCCTGCCCTTGGCTGGGTACGGACACACATGCTCGAGCACACAAACACACCCTTGTGTGTGCGGCTTTGGCCTCCGCTGACCTCCAGCTGCTCCCCTCCGCATGCCCTGCAGCAGGGGCTGTTTCCTGGGCAGAGGTGGACGGAGTGTCTGTGTGGACGCCTAAAGCAAAGTCTGCTGACCCTGGTAACCCCAGCTCCGTCCCACACTGCCCCCCTCCCCCCACCCTTCCCTCCCTCCAGGGCCCAGTGCAAACATGGCATCCAATTTGTTACCTACACAGGAAGGTCAGGGCCCTTCTGACTTCTGCACTTTTCTCAGCATGGGCCACTTGGCTGTAGCTCGCTTGTTTTCCTCGCTTGTTCTTTGTAAGAGTGAATGGGAAATGGAGAGGGACCTGGGACCAGACGGTGACCTCTGAGTATAAGAAATTCACCGAAGAGGTTGCTTTTCTGGAGTCCTCAGTGGGTCTCCGAACTGTCTAGACAGGGTTAAGGCGGGAACATTTTGATGCAGAACTTGGGGGCCACCATAGATGGCAGGACAGGCAAATTTCACCTTCTAAATTAGTTGGGGTTCACAGACAAAGCACTATGATATTGTGTGTGTGGCGTGTATGTGTGTGTGTGTTCGCACATGCGTGTGCTCACATAGACATTGTTATGCCCAGAGTGTTCACAGATGTCATCAGAATTTCAAATGGATTTGGATCACCATAGGGATAAGAGCCACTGGCCTAGAGTCAGGGAATTGAGGGGAGAGGTTCTGAATTGACTCGAGGCACCAAAGAAAAACACCCTGGACTCACAGAACCCAACTATCATACTATCTGGTCCAGGAGCCCCAATCCAAATGTCTACAATGACTCAAGGGAAATATAATTGAGTGAAGTATAAGAAAAATAAGAAAAATCTTAGTGTTTGGGAAACAATGCGGAGTGAAACTGTAGTAAATTGGAGAGCAAAGGTCGATGTGTGTCCCACGTGAGGGGTCACACTCAGCCGCATCCACTGTTGCCATATTGGAGGGTTGACCCAACTTTGCTGAATCTTCTGGGTCTTTTAAGCAAAGTCAGAATTCCAGAAATGAATACATGGTTGTCATTTCAAGGCACTAAGTTTTGGGGGTTTATGTTACACAGCAATAGCTAAGTAATACAAGTAGAAAGGGTGAGGATTATTCACTTCATGACTATATGGTGGGGAATATTGAATCTACTCTTCCTCCTCCTCAATATTTGATTTAAGTCTCCTAACTTTACCTAGTAAAACTCAGATGATGAACACTCGTTCGAACATGGTCAAGATTATCTTTGTGTCTCAGGCACTGTACTGGTTGTTCTCCCACCTGCTCTCTTGGTACTTGACTCTAAGAAATGTAACTAGTGTAGCTGCCCAGGTAGGCAGGCTTCTTATAAAGGAGTCACACAGACCCAGTTTGGAGTTCTAGACCCCCTCCTTCTTAGATCTGTGATCTTAAACAAATGAAGAGCTTCTCTGACTAACTTCAGTTTCTTTGCTTGAAAAATGAGGATGATAATGCTAATCTTATGAAGCATCAATCAGGTAATGCATCTGATGGGAATTCATTCATTTGCAAGTAACAGAAAATTGGACAGTAAGTTAAGCCAGGAAGACATTTAATTATCTCACACAACAAGGGGTCTGGAGGTCAACATCTGCTGGGATGGGTTTAAGGCAAAACAATATCTGGGTAGCATCTCTGTGATTCTCTAGGACTTTACCTCATGGCTATAAAGTATCTGCTTCAGCTCCTGATATCACATCCCAGGCACAGGATGGGAGAAATGTTTGATTGTTCAGGCACGTAAAGTCTTCCCTGGAAGCTTCCTCTCACATCTCTTTGTCCGTGAAGTGACTCATGTCACGTCATGAAGGCTCAGGATAACTCGTGGCTACAGGAGGGGCTGATAGAGGAAGTACTTGATGTTGCCTCTCCTAGAATCTGAGGCATGGGAGGATTAAGAAGTTGGGAGTGGGCTGGGCGCCGTGGCTCACACTTGTAATCCTAGCACTCTGAGAGGCTGAGGCAGGTGGATTGTTTGAGCTCAGGAGTTCGAGACCAGCCTGAGCAAGAGTGAGACCCCGTCTCTACTAAAAATAGAAATAAATTAGCCAAACAACTAAAAATAGAAAAAATTAGCCAGGCATGGTGGTGCATGTCTGTAGTCCCAGCTACCCGGGAGGCTGAGGCAGGAGGATCACTTGAGCCCAGGAGTTTGAGGTTGCTGTGAGCTAGTCTGATGCCATGGCACTCTAGCCCAGGCAAGAGAGTGAGACTCTCAAAAAAAAAAAAAAAAAAAACAAAACAGAAGTCGGGAGGAGGTGCTGTGTGAGTCAAACAATGGCGATCTCCGCAGAGTGTCCAAGGGTGCCTCGTGTAGAGCGATGAGCTGATGAGCTGATGTGTCTTCCTCATCATGCACTTCTTGAACTTGAAACTTGCTAGTGGCTTTAAAGGAGAGGAAGAGGATTTTTTCTGTTCTGTGTCTTAAGGTGCATTCAGTGTCAGAGTATTTTAAGAGAGTCTTTGAATAATAATAGAAGCTAGAATACACTGACAGCCTAATGTTGACCAGGCAGTTTTCTTACATTATCTTAATATGCATCTGTAGGATAGATACGGCAATCCCCATCCCACAGAGGGTAACACGGAAGGTTGGAAAAGTTATACGAATGCCCAAGTATACCTGGCCAGTAAGTGACGGCTTTAGCTTTGAGTCTGGCTCTCTCTATCTCCAAAACCCATACTCTTAACCATCAGATTTTTATCATTTATCCAACACTTTCTTTCAGAAGAACCATATATTTTCAAAGCAGCAGGAGGGGCAAAGTAGTATTAAGAAAGACTTACAGAGTTCACTGTCTAGCCATTAAAATATTCATGATCTGTCTTTCATTGGATGAGAATTTTCATGTCAGTCTTTCTTTAAAGCAGGAGAATCAGTAATAAAACCCATGAGCCAACATGAACACAATGCACTCTTTAGCTTCCTCGGGGATTCAATTAGGTGCTCAGGAGCATATCAACTTTCTCTAGTGAGAGCCTAGTATAATCTTGCTGTCAAAAATAGGCTTCTGTTTATCCCAACCCTCACTGAAAGGTTCCTTTATCATTTTAAAAACATTTTTTTATAGTTTATATGATAGTTTAGCAAATATTCACTCCCTCCCTCTCCTACGGTGGGCAGAGGATATTTTCCCCGTGCTGTGAAGCTTGGGCTTGGTCGTGTGACTTGTTTGGTCAGGGCAATGTTAGGGGACGTGATGTAAGCAGAGTCCTTAAACATGCTTGCATGTTTTGGCTTTGTTCTTGAGCTCTCTTAATCCACCATGAAAAAAGCGTGACTCAGGTAGTCACTACCCTGTTATCCAGGACTTCAGAAAAAGCACACATGTGGAAGACATGGAGTCACGTAGATAAGCCAAGCCTACATCAGCTGAAACACAGTTGATTGCAGGCTCAAGAATGTAAGAATAAATGTTTGTTGCTATTTAGTCACTGGATCGTGGGATGCTTTGTTATGCAGCATTACTATGACAATAGCTGACTAATATACCATTTATCTTGCACACTGGAGGGAGATGAAAGT
This sequence comes from Avahi laniger, assembly GCA_963575035.1. Lineage (NCBI taxonomy): Eukaryota > Metazoa > Chordata > Mammalia > Primates > Indriidae > Avahi > Avahi laniger. The sequence goes on along the minus strand of CAUYSK010083143.1, from coordinate 26,872 downwards.
TGGCCACTGGAACATTTCATGGGTCATTTATTTAGGCCTATTTAATCTGGAGAGGTGGAGCGGATCTCCAGAGACTTCAAGGGGCATGACAGACACTTGGCGTGGAGGGGCACAGGACTGGGAATTAGGAACACTTGAATTCTAATCTCAGCTGTGACTCACACATGCTGTCTGAAGGTGGGTAGATCATTTATCCTTTCTGGCCTTTTGTTTTAATTTATGTAAAGGAGCTGGCTTAGATCGGAATGACAAATAGATCTAAATGGTCCACCAAGATTTATTAGTGATGGTTGTCTTAAGCACTCACAAATTTGGAGAATGGATCTAAACAAGAGATGAAAGTTCTGTAATTGATTATTGATGTCTGCCATGGGCACAGATTTTTTTTTTTTGGGGGGGTCCATTTCTTGCTCACTCTATACATCTGGGACTGTTGGAGTCTAAGAAACCAGCCAGTTGTCCTCGTGCCTTGACAAAGATTGAGTCAGAGAGAAATTGGATCTCCTGTGAAAGAACAGGAGGGACTGGAGTTCACAGACTATGTGAGGTTAGGGTGACTCTTTTGTAAAATTCCTTACATTTCCGTAGCCCATTGTGGAGAATTGCAGCTGTGATGGCAAAGTTGGCGGGCTGCTTGGAGCTCACACCCCTTTGCCCATCAAATGGCAGAGAATCCAAGCTGACAGAGTCTGGGGTTTAAGAATTAAAGTTGATCAGGAGCATTCAAAGGGGGTAGGAGGAGGAGCTGGAAGCTATGGTTCCTTTAAGGGCAGGTGCAATTCCTCATGATGGGGTGACGGGTACCATTTGGTCAATGAAATGAAGTTGTGAACCTGTGGCCAATCAGAGTTGAGTGAGAATCAAAGCGAAGGCATCTAGCCCTCCATTTGTCCATGCATTGTTCACAGGGGGATTTAATTGGCTGCCCCCAGGTGCTAGTTTTCAAAGTACCCCCTCCTTTTTAAAAATATGCTTACACCTGGCATCGGGGCTTTTTTTTTACTGCCTTTGGATTAATCACCAAGCATCATATTTTAAAGCAGCTTGGAGAATGCAGATTCAAAGATTAGTCTGCACACAGGGTCGCTGTTGGAAAAACAAGGCCATCTTTTTGCACGAGTAAAAAAAGAAAATCAGCCAGAAGTTTGCTGTACAATGAAAAAGCTCGTTGGTCTTAGTCCCTCAGGGTCCAGTTCACTGTCCCTGCTTGTCTGGCCACAGTGATGTCTGCCAGGTCGGTGCCTGTCATGAGGCAGGGATCCAGTCTGCTTTGTTTTCTCTTGCAGATCTGGATCTTAGCATGACACTTGGCACACGGTAGGACCTCGGTGATCATTTGCTGATAGAACGAGTGCCTGCCAGGGCTGATGTGCCTGTGACTCAAGCCTGTCTTGGAACAGCATTAAGCAGAGGGGAGACATAAAAATCCCATTATGCAAACTTCAAGACTGATATTTGGCTCTCAATTTGATAAATGTTAATTATAGTTAAATTTTTTTTGAGCGCTTGCTGTGCGCCAGACACTATTCTAAGCCCTTTACACGGACAATCTCCTTTAATGCTTAAAGTTGAAGCCAGTAAGTTAGGAGCTATGGCCATCCACCCCTTGCATCCATTCCTAGCAACATCCTGAGACACTAGGAAGTTGCGTTAGCATGCCCAAGGTCACATAAGTCATATGTGGTAGGTCTAGGATCTGAACCCAGGAAATCAAACTCTGTAACTCTCACTTGTAGGCACTGTACCATGCATTTAGAGCAGTGGTTCCCAGAGTCACCTAGAGGGCTGGTGAAAACAAAAAAGTGCTGGTACTCTGTTCCAGAGCTTCGGATTTAGTCCATCTGGAGTGGGTCCCAAGAATCTGCATTTCTTGCAGGCTCCCAGGTAATGTTGATGCTGCTGGTTCAGGGATTACATTTTGGGAACCGTTGATTGAGGGTAACGCTAAATGTCAGCGACTTAGCACAATTTAGGTTCACTCTTTGCTCATTCAATAAATGTGAACATCCCAGTCTGGTGGGTAGTTTTCCTTCATGCAGTGATTCCAGAATCCAGATTTCTTTCATCGTGTGGCTTTGCCTCTCCCTGGGTTCCTGTAATCACCTGCATTCAGCTGGCATGAGGTGAAACCATAGCAAGGTGAAAGCTTCTTAAAGGACTTGGTCCAGAAGTGACATCCATCACGTCTGCCTTCATTTCATTGGCAAGAATTAGTCACATGACTGTACCCCTGAGAAGGGAGGGGGATTGCTAGGAAATGTAGGCCTTGTCTGGGGAATGGCTTCCTAATCACAACTTTATACTGCAATAGAAGGAGCAGGAATTCAGGTAGAGAGCAAGCAACCTGTGCTAGAGATGACATGGAACGGTGCCTTTATGTCTAAACATGCAGGCGCCAGCCGTTGGGAATTCAGACAATTGTTTTTCCAAGTCAGAGAAGTGATGTCCTTTGGTTTTTGGTCCAAAATGATATACAAGTGAATATTTCTTACTTCTGCTTTGGCTACCAGAATGTCACAGCCAAGGATAAGACATCAATGAATGTCAAAAGCAGAGATTCATGAAAACATGAGCAATGTGCATGAGCCCTGCGTGCATGTATTTCCTTCCGGAGAGAAGGTCCATTGAATCCATCAGATTTTTAAAGGAGATGACAGAGACCCAATAAATGTTGAGAGTTATAGCTCTAAGCAAACACGGAGTTTTTCCTGACCACTCCATCACATTATCTCATCACCGTCTACCACATCCCTCTTTTTATTTTATGCCTGACAAACATCCATAACTGATACTTTATTTTCTTGTTTTCTTATTTGCTTCCTATCTGCTTCCCTGACATAGACGTTGGCTGCATGAGGAAGGAGACCTGTTTAGCCTGCTCACTACTGTTTTCCAAGCACCCAGAATATGGTATCTGGTTCATAGTAAATGCTTAATAAGCAACTGAGGAACAGATGCTTGGACTAATAAGTAGGAATTGATACATTCGAGCATTATGCTGGGGGTTGCTTGTACCCAAAATTTGTTTTTCAAAATAGGGGATGGGGCTTCTTTTTTGATAAGAGCCATAAGTAGGGGAAGCACAATTAATTTATAGTCACCAACTCTATCGGTATTAACCACGTTTATCAACAAAAATAATAGCTGTGTTTTATTGAACACTTACTATTTGCCAGGTGCTATGGTCATCTTGGGCAGGAGCTCTTATTTAAACAATACATCTCCAAAGCAGAAAGCTTAATGGAAATATCTTGACTTTTCTTTCCCACTGTGAGATCACCAACAGATTTAAGTCCTTAGACATTAGACAAAAATGGCCTGTGCAACCTTAAAGCAGAGCCCTGCCCCTCTTGTTTTAAGCAGCACCTAGTAGAAGTTTTATAGAAATGTGGGTTGTGCTTGCTGAATCTCTTTAATGCCCAGTATGATGCTGTCTTAGGGCTACCTTTGTCTACAGTCACCCTAAAAACCTACCTGATGACTAGAAGTGGTAACACAAGATGTGTTATTTTAAAGTAATCTGTCAAGTACATACTGATTTTGAGTTGTCTGAAAAGTTATTTTCTATAGAGAAAAATAAAGTCACCAGCAAGGACTTATGGAATAGGAAGAGAAAAAATGACAATGTGTGGTGGTATAAATTGGCATTCAAAACAATCAAATATCTTGTGACACATATAAATAATTCCAATTTATAATTTTGTAAATGTCAGCACATAATACATACACAAATAATTTTGATTACATGGCACAATAGTACATGCAGATTTTGGAAGTCTGTAATCGATCAGTATCATCTGGATGGACAATAAGCCCATAATGTAGTATAATGGATTTTTAAAATGTGGCATAAATCTGCTTTAAAAAGTATCTAGGCAGCCCAATATCAAGACACTTTAAAAACTGCCACCAGTTCTTGGACTGTGACTTTACGTCAGCACCTCTCAGATTCAGCAAGTGCGGGAACCTACACAGCTAGTTAAGATAGGCTCTAGGTCTTGTGGAAGGGCACTTCTATTTTTAAAACAAAAAAGATTGAAATGTGCGGCCAGACTCTTTCTTCCAAAATATAGGACCAGTTCATGGAAAAAAGTACAAAAGGCATGAGTTAGGGAAGCCACTTTTTAAGCAAAGGCGGACAGATGGAATGGCTGATGGACAGACAGACTTTGGCTGAATCAGAAAGTAGGACTGTTTCTTGAGGCCAAAGCAAATAAATTGGATGGATTAACTCCTGAGTTGGAGACTCAGAAAACAAAGAAGTCAATAAAGGAGAATTTGGGGTACATGATTATTTAGCGCCCCCTCTACACTCTTCTTTAAAACCAGCTTAGAATTTTGTTGAGTTCTTCACCTCCACTGCTCTCCTGCTTCCAACATGTTTAAGCGAATAACAAAAGCAGATATGGAAGCTAGCAATTTCAAATCATTCCTCCACATATTCATTCGTGCATTCATCAGATATATACACCACACCTCTATTGGGTTTCTGGCCCAGATTAAGGAAACTCAAATTATCCTTCCTGTGCTATTAAATTTTAAAAGTCTCAAGATCTTACTAAAAATGGGGCCCATAAGAATAATTCAAAAAGAGATAAAACAAAAATAACAAAAACATAAGCAAAACCAAAGGTAGTTTAACGAGTCTGCGCCAATGCATTTAGTACATTCAACGCAACTCAGTTTGTGAAAATAAAGTTGGAAGAGTCCTTAAATAACAACATTCAATTTTTAATCCTGTAAGTCTTTGTCAACGAGTCCCACCAGATACATGTTTGACTCTAAATTGGTGTTTGAGAAGGTTAGGAAGCGGAGTGGGTCTTTGGTGTGTATTTTCGGAATTGAGTGAATGGATGAGAAAATAAATGAAGATATAAATACTGTCAGTAAAGCCAGATCTCCTTAACAAAGTGTCTAGACACATGATAACCCACAATGTGGAAATAATCTAATAATAGCAAACAACAACAAACGTGTAATGAGTTCTTAATAGGTGCTAAGCACTGCTCTTAGTTGCTTTACATAAGCTAACTTGTTTCATTCTCCTGTAATAACTCTATAAAGTATGTACTATTATTATAGCTTCTGCCTTTACCGCTAAAGCAAATGATATGCTTTCGGTCACAAAGTTACATGTGGCAATCAGAATTCAAAATCATGCAGATTGTTGTCACTGTATCCAGTCTTTTTTTTTTTTTTTTGCATTACATTTTAATCTTTAATATCTAACATTACTGCTTTAGGGAAGATTTTCCCTAAACCAAGAATACAATGCTAATTACATAAAAATATACACATAAAAACTGGTTCTCCAATTTCCCAGGAAAAAAATCCAAGTATAACTTCTAGAATAATCAAGTATCCAGTCTAATCCATTATCTTCTGTTTCCTCCCATTATTTCAGATAATTCTTATAATAATTATATGAAGTAGTATTTGATGGAAGAGAAAACTAAGGCTCAGAGAGATAATAAAGGTGGGATTTGAACCCGGAACTAAATGAAGTCTTACGTCACTATTCAGTAAGATTATCTTCATACCCAAAGTCATGAGTGTGGAACTTTTGGTAGCCTTTCTGGCACTTTTGGTAGCCAATCTAAAATTGTTTCTTTGGAAGAACTTTGCACAAGAGATCATGTCATCCCAGGTACTCTTTGCATCCTTCATACTAGAAATCCACAGCATGCCAGGATCCATCTAGAACCATGGACAGCACCCAGGTTTGGGGAGCGTCTTCTCCAGGCTTCAGGGATAAGGTGCTGGAGGTTCTTTCCATCACGAAACAAACCAACAATTACACACCGGGCGTTGCTGGTCAGAAAACAAGTTGGTCCACCTGGGGATTTATGCTGAAGTCACCACTTTCTACCACGAACCATGGAGTCCTTGCCATTGACTTGGTTGGTCAACCTCACCGCCAGACACCTTCTAGAAAATCATCAGCCATTTCTAGATAATTGGGTATTTTAGTTTTGAAGAGATCAAACTGAAGGCTAAAGTGAACATATGACTCTGGTCTCTCAGGTCGTTCTTTCATTGATGTCTTAATTTCTCTACTATGAGGTATCTTAATCTAGGAAATCTTTTAAAAATACACAACTACCTGGAAGATATAGTATATTTTGATCAATCCCTTACTCTTCAGTGTTCCTCCATGAAGGGAAATATAGGTCATCGGGACACTCTTCACATGGGTGAGGGGAAAACAGAAGGAACTCTAGGGGCATCCACATGTGGTACTTTATAATTTGACCTAGGAAGAGCCTTGGATAGGCAACATGGGTTTATGCTCTCAGAAAATACTTTGAAATGCACTAATTTATTCATTTAAAGTTAATCATTTATTGGGCTTTGATTGGGTATCTCTGAAACTCACCCCTCCCTCCGTTTTCTCACAATATTGTATTAATAAATCTCTTTCATATAAACTATCCTGTGATTTCTCATGCTGCATACCCTTTTTCCTTTCTTGAGTGTGAGCTCTTTGGTGACAGGAACTATATATGTTTTCTCATCCTTCAAGCACTTATCACAGTTTCTGGCATAAGCAAGATTATATATATAAAAAGATAAGTTCTGTTGATGAATCAAATTGTTAGTGATTGTGCCTGGCATTCTTTCATTTGTTTATACATTCTTCTATGTGTCTGTCTGTGTGCCTGCCCATCATTTAGCAAAAGCATACATTCGTCCACCCACCCATCCATCCATCCATCCATCCATCCACTCACCCACCCATTCTTCTCTCTGATCTCACTTTTTTTTTTTTTAACAATTTGGACAAAGCAGTCAGAAAAATTCACCAAAAAAAGAGGCAAAAATTCATAAGGAATTTCCTGCCCATTCCCCATTCTTTTTTTCTGTCCTGATTTTCCTTCATCTGCAATTTCTCCCTTGTTCTATAACACGACTCTCCCTCATCCCTCAGGAGAGTCGCAGGAATGAAAATGAGATGAGTCCTGAGGACTGGTGAGGGGAGTAAATTGCCTGGTGACAGCTTGGTTTCAGGGACAGATGAAAACCTGAGTCTTAAGCAAAGTTCAGGGGAGCCCAAGGAGAGAGCCGATGGGCAGTCTGACTTGTCAAGGGTGAAATCAATTAAAGTACATCAAATCCAGAGTTCATGCTTTCTCAGAGTGACAAATCTACACTGGAAACTGAGAAAGACGAAGGAAGAAAATTGCCTTTGACCTCTTGGAGACCGGCTGTTCCTTTTGTCAGGGGAGCCAGGCACGGAGTGAGATGCGTTCATGATGAATTATAACAGCCAGCCAGCCACCTTAAAAAAGAACGGGGTGAAAAGGTTACCAAAGAAAACCAAAATGTGAGGAATTCAACCAAACATCGAGATAAATCAACTCGGGGCCAGACGTATTTGTGCCATTCCTGTTCAGAGCTGCTATGGACAAGGTCAGTTTGGGAGCCCAACTCTTTTAGCATGATAGGCGCATACCCTTGCATGCATGCACATATTGTGTGCCAGCACATGAGAAGTTGATCAGAAGAGAAGAGCCATACGATTGTCAATCTAGCATCAGAAATTTGGAGGCACAACATTTCTGGGCAATGCCGTCCACTGAAACTTTCTGCAGGGATGGAGTTGTTTTATAGTTGAGCTGACCAATATGGTAGACATTAGTGATAGGGACTGTTCAGCACTCGAAATGTGGCTAGTGCAACTGAGGAATTGAATTTTTATTTTTTTAATTTTAATTATTTTGATTTTAAGTAGCAGTGGGTGGCTAAAAGCTACTTAATCAGACACTGAAGCTCCAGAACAAAGGATTTCTTGCCTGTGACAATATCATCGGACAGATAGGGATGGGTTTGACGTCAGATTGCAATGCAACTGCTTGAATTTTTGCAGAGTTCCTGGCAGAAACTCATTACACCCATCTGTAATACTTGATGGAAAATTTAATTTTCTCCTTAGGATGTAGATATTGAATCTTGGTTTGAGATTGCCTCTCCGAGAGCAGTTCCTCCATCAGCCAAGTGGGCCAAATTTCAACTTGTTGAGAGAGCTCAGTTTTGCAATATATGCAACACGTCGATTTCAGTGTCTGATGACACTCAGCAAAAGATTGCTGTAGTCGATGTCATTATTATTATTATTAATATTAGGATTTAAAAACAAGTAGATGCTGAAAAACAGAAATTCTTTCTTGACCAGTTGTGCTGGTTTCTTACTGATTCCACACTGAGGTAAACTTTCTAAGTAACTGTAATTTGCATTCTGCGGCATCCAAATTAATGTTATTATATCCATATTTGAGCCATTCTGCCTGGAAAACATTCTTACGAGTTTTAATATTTCCTGTCTTTAGAAAATATGGAACAAGTACTAATGTTTTAAATTTTTTTTTTCTGCAACACATACACACACAGGCATAAAATTCACATAACATCAAATGAACCATTTTAAAAACCAACAATTCAGTGGCATTTAGTACATTTCCACATGCACAGTGCTGTCCAACCACCAATTCTATCTAGTTCCAAAACATTCTCATTGCTCTAAAAGAAAACCCTGTACCTATTAAGCATCATCCCCTGTTCTTCCCTCCCCACAACCCCTGGCAAACACCAATCTACTTTCTGTTTTTATGAATTTGCCAATTCCTTTTGTGTCTGGCTTCTCTTGCTTAGCAAATGTTTTTAAGTTTCTTTTGTGTTGCCTGAGTGATCCATTCCTTTATATGGTTGAATATCCACTGTATACAGGACATTTTGTTTATCCATTCTTTTGTTGATGGACTTTTGGTTGTTTCTACCTTTTGGCTAATGCGACTAGTGCTGCTGTGAACATTTGTGTACAGGAATTTGTTTGAGTAGCTGTTTTCCATTCGTTTGAGTATATACCTACGGGTGGAATTCTGGGTCATATGTTAAGTCTGTGTTTCACTTTTTGAGGAATTGCCAAACTGTTTTCCATAATGACTGCACCATTTTACACACACACCAGCAACATATAAAAGTTCCAATTTCTTTACATCCTCGTCAACACTTGTTATTCTCCCTATTAAAACAATTATAGCCATCCTAGTGAGGGTGAAATGGTATCTCATCGTGATTCGACTTGCATTTCCCTAGTGACTAATGATATTGAACATCTTTTCCTGTGTTTATTGGCCATTTGTATATCTTCTTTGGGGAAATGTCTATTCAAGTCATTTGCTCATTTTTAAATTGGGTTGCTTGTCTTTTGTTGTTGACTTAAGAGTTTTTTGTAAGATCTGGATATCAGACCCTTCTCATACATAAGATTTGCAAACATTTTCTCCCATTCTGTAGGCTGTCTTTTCACTTTCTTGATAATGTTCTTTGATGCATGAAAGTTGTTAATTTTTTAAAAAATGTCAGTAGATTTAGAGGTACAAGTGCTTTCTGCTTACACAGATGAATTGTGCAGTGGTGAAGTCTGGGCTTTTTAGTGTGTCTGTTACCTGAATAGTGTACATTGTATCCAATGGATAATTTTTCATCCCTTACATCCCCTGAGTTTCCAGTGTCCATTATACCAGTCTGTGTGTCCCCATTTACACACAGCTTAGCTACCACTTATAAGTGAGAACGTGTGGTATTCAGTTTCTAAGTTACTTCACTTAGGATAATGGCCTCCAGTTCCATCCAAGTTGCTGCAAAAGACATTATTTCATTCTTTCTTATTGCTGAGTAGTATTCCGTGGTACATATTCTTTACCCATTTGGGCACTTAGGTTGATTCTGTATCTTTGTGACTATGAATAATGCTGTGATAAAGGTATGAGTGCAAGTGTCTTTTTGATATAATGACTTACTTTCCTTTGGGTAGATCCCCAGTAATGGGATTGCTGGATCAAATTGTGGATCTACTTTCAATTCTTTGGGAAATCTCTGTACTGTTAACCACAGAGGTGGCACTAATTTACATTCCCAACAGTGTATAAGCGTTCCCTTTTCACCACATCCATGCCAATATCTGTTGTGTTTTGACTTTTTGTTTCTTTTTTTTTTTTCTTTTTCTTTTAAGAAAAGAGCAGCAGGTATGCTTTTTGAGTTTTTAATAGTGTCCATTCTGATTGGGGTAAGGTGGCATCTCATTGTGGTTTTAATTTGCATTTCCCTGATGATTCATAATGTGGAACATTTTTTCATATGTTTGTTGGTCATTTGTATATCTTATTTTGAAAAATGTCTGTTCATGACATTTGTCCACATTTTAATGGGATTTTTTTTCTTGCTGATTTGCTTTGAGTTCCTTGTAGATTCTGGATATGAGTCAAAAGTTGTTAATTTTTATGAAGTCTAATTTATCTATGTTTTTCTTTGGTTGTTCATGCTTTGGTGTCATAGCTAAGAATTCATTGCCAAATCAAAAGTGATAAAGATTTACAATTATGTTTTATTCTAATAATTTTATGGTTTTAGCTTTTATATTTAGGTCATTGATCCATTTCAAGTTAATTTTTTATATGATGTGAGGTAGAAATCCACCTTTATTCTTTTCCATGTGAATATCCAGTTGTCCCAGAACTTTTTGTTAAATAGATTATTCTTTGCCCATTTATTGTTCATGACTCCCTTGTGTCAATTCATTGGCCATAGATGTATGAGTTTATTTCTGGACCATTAATTCTATTCCATAGCTCTAGTCTATATGTCTATCCTTATGCCAGTACCTAAATTTCGATTACTGTAGCTTTGTGGTAAGTTGTGAAATCCAAAAGTATGAGTCTTTCAACTCCGTTCTTCTTTTTCAATATTGTTTTGGCAATTTGGGTCCTTTGCAATTTCATATGAATTTCAAGATCACCTTTTGTCTTTCTGCAAAAAGACTGTTAAAATTCTGATAAGAATTATGTTAACTCTGTTGATTGTTTTGGGTAGTATTTTCATCTTAACAGTATTAAGTTTTCTAATCCATGAACATGGGATGTCTTTGTATTTATTTAGGTCTTCTTTAATGTCTGTCAGTCATATTTTTTAGTTTTTAGTGTATGAGTTTTTCACCTCTCAGTTCAATTTATTCCTAGGTATTTTATTATTTTGGATGCTATTATAAATGGAATTGTTTTCTTAATTTTCTTTTCAGCTTATTTATTGTTGGTGTAAAGAAACACAACTGGCTTTTGTGTGTTAATCTTGTACCCTGCAATTTTGCTGAGATTAGTTATAAGCTCTGGTAGTTTTTTCATGGATTATTTTGGATTTTGTATATATAGGCTAATGTCATTTGTGAATAGAGACAGTAGTATTCTTTTAAAATTTGGAGGTCTTTTATTTCTTTTTTAACTGTCTGATTGCTCTGGCTAAAATGTTTAGTAAATATTAAATGGCAGTAATGAAAGTGGGCATCTTTGCCTCATTCCTGATTTTAGGAAGAAAGCTTTCAATTTTTCATAATTCAGCATGATGCTAGCTGTGGATTTTCATAAGTATATTTTTTAAATCAATTTAAGAAAATTCCCTTCTGTAACTAAGTTCCTGAGTGTGTGTGTGTGTGTGTGTGTGTTTTTAACATGCAAGCATACTAGATTTTGTCAAATGCTTTTTCTGCATTAATTGAGATGATCATGTGTTTTATTCCTATTAAAATATTGCATTATTGGTTGAACTACTCTTGCATGCCTAGGGTACATGTCACTTGGTCATAGTGTATAACTCTTTTAATAAGCTGTTGAATTTGGTTTGCTAGTATTTTGCTGAGGGTTTTTGCATCTGTATTCATTGGTTTGTAGTTTTCTTGTGGTGTGTTATTCTGGCTTTGGTATCAGATTAATACTAACTTCACAGAATAAGCTAGGATGTGTTTCCTTTTATTCTATTTTTTGGGAGAAATCTAGAAGGATTGGTGTTAATTCTTATTTAAATGTTTGGTAGAATTTACCAGTGAAGCCATAATCTGATTTTTTTTTTTTTTTAGAGAACTAATTCAATCTCTTTACTTGTTTTATTATAGATCTATTCAGGTTTTCTATTTCTTCTTGAGTCAGTTTTGGTCATTTTTGTGTTTCTAGGATGTTTTATTCTTCATCTAGGTTACATAATTTGTTGATCTATGATTCTTCCTAGTATTTTTCTAATAATCCCTTCTATTTTTGTAAGGTGGATAGTAATGTTTCTACTTTTATTTTTGATTTTAGTTATTTGCATCTTTCATTTTTCCTTTTTTTTTTTTAGTCTAGCTAAAGATTTATCAATGTAGTTGATTTTTTCAAAGAAACAACTTTTGGTTTTGTTAATTCTCTTTATTGTTTTTTGAGTCTCTTGTTTATCTCTTCTTTTTCTGCTATTATTTCACTTCTTTTGTGAGGTTTTGATTAAGTTTGCTCTTCTTTTTCTAATACCTTTAAGATGTAAAGTTTGGTTATTAATTTGAGATTTTTAAAAATGTAGGTATTTATAGTTTAACATTCTCTCTATGCACTGCTTTCACTGCATTTCATAAGTTTTGGTATGTTGTGCTTTTTTTCACTCATCTTAAATACTTTTACTTCTCTTGAAATTTATTTTTTGAGTGTGCTTTTTAATTTGCACATATTTGTGAATTTTCCAATTTTCCTTCTGTTATTGATTTCTAGCTTCATTCCATTGTGGTCATAGAAGATATTTTTGTATGATTTGATTTCAAAAGTTTTACATTTATCGAGACTTCTGTGTGGCCCAGCAGGTGGTCCACTCTGGAGAATGTTTCATGCGCACTCCTACTTCCGTTGAGTGGAGTGTTCTGTCTGCGGCGTTTAGGTATGTTTGGTTTACAGTGTTAAGTCCTCTATTTCTCACTCATCTTCTGTTGAGGGTTTTATTCATTATTGGAAGTAGGTATTGAAGTCCAATTATTGTGAAACTGTTCATATCTCCCTCAATTCTCCCAATGTTTTTTTCATGTATTCTGAGGCTTTTGTTGTTTGGTGTGCATATGTTTATAATTGCTACATCTTCTTGGTGAATTGACCCTCTTTTCAACATGTAATGACCTTCTTTTCTTTGAGAGGATCCTCTGTTTCTGAGAGTGGATGAATCTTGTTCCTTGGCTCAGCCTATCCCCCTGGAGGAGGGACGGAGGTGATCTCATTTTCTCTTTGCTCTCTTCCTTCACTCCTGAAAGACATCATTTTTATATTTGGCTTTCTCAATGAATTTTTGGATTTAGGTCCGTTTTCTTCAGATGTGATAATCTTCTACAATAACTGTGGCTCTCTCATCCCAGATCTGAGTGAGGTCTCCCTTGGTGAACACAAAGCCCACATTCCCCCAGATAAGAGACAACAGTTTCTCAAGAGCTGGGTTGTTTTCCCAATGCCCTCAGTTGACCTTGTGCATCATGGTGTTCTTGCCCATCAGCACCACAGCCTTCCCTCGAAGGGACATGCGGATCTGCGGCACCTGCTTGGAGCCCACGTTGTCTGCTCCCACGATGAAGCATTTTGGGTAATCATACAAAAGTTGGGTGATCTTAAGGTAGTAGTTGGACTTCAGGGTCTCCCTGTCTTCCCTGGGCATCACAGCGGTGCATCAGGGATTGCCACGCAGGGTTTAAAGATGATGTCACTCACACGAGGATGCCTGGCGAGAAATATTTCTAATACAAAGATAAAAATAAATGTTTGAGATGATGGATATGCTGATTACCCTGATCTAAACACCATACTTTACATGAATATGTACAATTATAATTTGTCAATTAAAAATAAATAAAATAAAATATTTTTAAAAAAGTAAAACAATAAAATAAAATCAGAGTCTCAGGCTAATCAGGATGGTGGTGGTCACTTTATCTCCCATCCTTCAACACACACACACACACACGGTACAATGTGTTGATTTTGATCTAAGCAGTCCATCTAGCTGATTAGATTTTTGGATAAACATAATGTAATTATGCTCAGGATGGGATTTGAGTAAAGATCTGTGCATAGATTTCACCACCATTGTTTTGACTGCATGACTGTCGAGCAGCCAGTTTGAGGCTCTTGCTGTGTTTTAGACATTGGTGTGGGTTGGCTTAGTGGCCCTTCAACATTACTTTGAAGGATGAAAGGATATAATACTGAAAATAATAATTTGCATATGTCTTCCATAGAAAAGCAGACATTCAAGTACTTTGTTTTAATTTTCCTATTAGAGTTTAATTTTGTTTTCTTTCCCTAAAGATCATCCATTCTCACATTCATCCCAACGTTTTTGACTCTAGAACATTCCACAACAATGAATTCAGACTCTAGACCAGTGGTTCTCAGTGGGAGGTGGGAAAATTTCCCCCGGGGGAATATTTTGTCCTTTTGGTTGTCACAGCTTGGGGGAGGGCACTACTAGCATCTAGTGGGTAGAGGCCAGGGATGCTGCTCAGCATCCTACAAGGCCCAGGACAGCTCCCACCACAGAGAATCATCCAGCCCAATGTCAGCAGTGCCAGGGGTAAGAGACTCTGCTTTAGGGGAATGCACCGTGATATTAATGAGATCAGCAAGACAGTTAGAGTTTTAAAAATGTCTATGGAAATATTTTCCCTTATTTTTTAGCTAGTTCAACATGAAGTAACCTCTCTATTCAAATATGCTCTGGGCTGCAATAAAAGCTTCATTTTTAGACCTTGGAAACCCAAGTCTCAGATATAGTGAAGCCCAAATCATTTGCCACTTCTATTTTCCTTTCTTGCCAGAACGTTTTGGTGCAACAGAAGAGCAGGAGGCCTACACCGTATGTTTTTCATTCATTTATGCTGAAATCATTGAAACGTTCTATTTTTTATGAGCCATTTGATGTCCAAAAAGCCTTTTGAATCACATTTATAACCCTTTAAAAATCTCATTCCTCTTCTAAACAGGAAGCCACTTTGTGAACAAAGTAAACACATTCAAACCTCGGAAGGTGGGAGCTGAGAGGCCGTGAGTCCCTTCAGGAGCCTCTGCCTGGGGCGAGATGCCCTCACTGCCCCTGAGGGAACCTCCCTGTGCTGGGCCTGTCAGAGGTGCCAGCTCAGACGAGTCAGAAAGCAGAGGCCTCCATGGGCTGTAAACGGGCTGTTGGTGATGGGGTAGCCTTACATGGGCCAGCGCCCGTGGTTGGTGACCCCTTTGTGAGTCTGTCATGGTGTAGGAGAAGGATGCTCAACTGATTCTGATGCTGTCTCTGCATTTCCTCAAGATGCTCACCATCTCTGGGCCTCTGTGTCCTCGCATATGCAGTGGAAGGATTGGGCCAGGCGATCTCCAAAGGCCTTCTTAGTTCTTGTGAGCGAGGCCTCTCTACAGATCTCAGATGTTTGCTTCAGACACTGCAAATCCATAGCACGCTCAACGTCACTCCCCCATTCAGTGTCCACTGCAGACATCACTAATCGATAACGATAGCCTTTTCCACTGACCTCAGGTATGAACTCGAGAATCTCTTTTGACAGAGTTCTCCAAGCAGCCACTTCCAACTGTGGAGCATTGACACACATAGGAAAATGGACCAGTCCATCAACCTAGGACCAGATAATTATAGAGGGTGTTATATCAATTCCTCTAGAGCAAGGGATTTAGCCATGAGCCAACTGTAAAAATGGTTAGAAAATAAAATACAAAGTAAAATGAAGGAAAATAAAACAACCAAATGAAATAAAATACAATGAAAATTAGAGCTGAGAATCACTTGCTGTGTGACCTGAGGTAGGTGATTGACTTCTCTGAGTCTGTGGTTTCTCGACCTATCAAAAGGTATAAATAGGCCCACCTTCCCATTTTACTTTCTTTGCCTTCTTTGTTTATTTATTTATTTTTATTACTGAGTATATTCACATTCATCATGAAAACAGTAATGCCCTCTATCTTTAATGCCAAGGCATACTGCTTTTCATATTCTGTTGCTTCTGAAACCAAGCTGTGTCTTACAGCCATTGTGCACAGCCAAGGCGGCCGAGTTTCCTATTTTCCTCAATAAAACGAAAGCAGTTTTTTTAAATCCATGGCATCTTAGAATAAAACAAAGAGTGGGGACAGTTTCCGTTTATTTAACACATAGTATATTCCTAACAGTGTCCCAAGTGCGTCCCAAAGGCCTATAAAGCATGTGTTATTAACATTATGCATATTAGCATCTTAACATTCTCCTTCTTGAGATGCAGAAATGGAGACTCCGGAAGAGTCATAGGTCATAAGGCAGGTAAAGCGCAGAGCTGGGATTTGAAATTGTGGCCTTCTGATACCAAGCTTACTCTCGTAGCTAACTTCATAATTTCAGCCTCAGATAATCTTGGAAGGGAGATGGGGCAGGTGACACCCCGGTCCTTTCCAGGTGCAAAAATGGAGACCAGGAGCACAGAGTGACTTTGTCCTGGTGTCACTTTGAGAAAACATTATAGATCCAGGGGCTCTGAGCTGAAGAGGAAAAACCACCACAGTGCTCTGTAACTTAGGGATGTTAATCTCACATTGATCTTTGGCTCCCATGCCTGAGGACTGCTGCATCCTCCTGAAGTTTTAAGAGGCCCAGGGGAGCCAGGGAGGAAAGACACTTCAACTTGTTAGAAAGTTAAAAAAGATGTATTTTCCCAGGGAGACTTCAGCAGATGGTCGGTGACATTTGTTCATTCATTCAATAGGCAGTTACTGAAAGTCTGGTCAGGTTCAGGCACTTGGGTGAGTGCTGTGTTCACGGGGGCAGGAGTGGTGGGTTGACAGCACGTGAACTTACTAATGGAAGTCCCTTGAGTGGCAGCAAAGCACACGGGAAGGGTACCGGCTTGGGAATCAGTCTCCACTTGGGTTGGAGGAGGCCGGCTGTGCTACTCTCTAGCTGTGTGACTATGGACACATGACTTCACCTCTCTGAGCCCCAATTTCCTTACCTGTAAAATGGGGATGGTGATGAAAAGCTACTCATGGGCTGGTTGTGTGGCTTACATAAAATCACGTGTGTAAGGTGCTTAGCATATTGTCTGGCATACAATAAGCACTCTATAAATGAAAGCTGAAAGCATTTATTTATTCAACAAATATTTCCTGGGTCCCTACTGCATAACAGGCACTGTTCTTAGCACTGGATAATAGTATCAATTGTTCTTATTGTCTCAGAGCTAATTACTGTCTGCAGATCTAATCTCCTTGGACTTCTCTGAGGCATCCTGCAAGCTGAGCTGGTTCTCAGCCCAGGAAGTATGTGTAATGGGGTTACCAGGCAGAGGCACCTGAACCTCTTAAATCCTCCCACTGGAGAAGGCAGCTCCGCTGCTGAGAGGGCGAATGGGACTCGTGGGTTCCCACAGAGCAGAAAGGAGGTGAGGCACTTCTCGCCCTATTTCAAGGCTGTTCAAATCACTCGCTCCTCTTGGTTTTCTCTCCTTGGGGTCATTTTTTGACTGAAGTACAAAGAAGTGGCGGTGGATTATGTGGGATAAGGATGTGGTCTGGAGGACGGGGTCCTTCGATCCATCTACGGCTCTAGTTTTGCCTCCTCGTGCTTCCGTATCTGCACCTGGTGCCATCTTGATGAAGTGTGTTCTTACCTTGAACCTGGAGACTAACGCCCTCCTGCCCAGTCATAACGATGACACTGATGGTGTAGATGATAATGATGATGATGGTGGTGGTGTTACAGATGGTAAAGATGATGCTGTTGTAGATGATGATGATGATAATGATGAAGAAGGTGGTAATGATGAAGAAGGTGGTGATGATGGTGGTGATCAGTTACCACGGACTGGGCACATGTCAGTGGAGTTTTACATATATTCTCCCTAATCCTTGTAACAACTCTGCAAACTAGGCCGCCTTACTGCATGTGGTAAGGCAGGAATACGAGGCTAAGAAAGGTGACATGACCGTCCCAAGGCCACACCACTAGGAAGAGACAGATGGAGTTGCAAACCTAACATTCCAGCTCCACTAATTCTGCCACTAAAATTTTGATATTGCGTAGCATTTCGCAGACACTCTCTTCAGAGCCTTACATGTATTATCTTATTAAACCCTTACTCTTTTTACTGACATCATTTCTATTTTACAGCTGCAGAAAGAGAGGCTCAGAGTCTATGTAAATTGTGTATGGTCAGTGGTAGATCTGAGATGCTTACCTAAGCAATCTGACTGCACAGCCTAACTCTAACCCTAACCCTCTTATTTTTATTTTAAAATTATGTTTTTATTTTTATAGAAGCCTAATGTATATACAGTAAAGCACACACGTGCTATGAGTCATGATAAATTTTTATGCACGTATATTCTACCACTAAATAAGTTTGAGCTTTTAACCCACTAAACCATGCTGACCTAATCCCCAGGGTTTGATGTTGTCCTGGAATTGCAGGACGTGACTTAACACATCCAGATTTATCTTTCACATACACTCATTGAATTAATACTAATTGCAAACTCGTGTGGTATTTACTACGTTCCAGACACTATTGTGAGGACTTTATGTGTGTTAATTCATTTCTGTGATCATTCGTATTTTCCACATGTGGAAACTGAGGCACAGAAAAGCTAAGTGACTTACCTAAGGTTACACAGCTGGTAAGACGCAGTGCTATGAATTAAACTTGGACAGGGAGGCTCGGAGTCCTACACATGCTTTGTTTCCTTAAATATACACATAATTCCTACAAAGAAAGGGCTGTTATCAATCCCACTTTACAGAGGAGGCAACCGAGACTCAGCAAGATTAAAATAACTTGCCTACACACCTCTGCCAGCGAGCCACACGCTGAGGACTTACTGATTTCTGGATGTATCACATATGTACTTCACCACTGTGCTAAGAGAAAGCAGAATATTTTTGCCTTGGATTGGAATTATCGATGTACCTGTTCATCCATTTCTGGGAATCCCAAGTTTAGGGAGGGTGTGAGCTCTGTCTCACTGGGCTTTTGTCACCTGCAATTCCTGGTCCTGCACCCGATGCTCTAGTGGAGGTTTGAGAGGAGGGAAGTCTCGGGAAGAAACGTGCTTGCTGTCTGGCGTGGCGGAGCTCCGGGCCCCGCCTTGCTGAGGCCATGACCAAGTAAATGCTTGTCTGTCTCCCAGCTCGCTTCCACGTTCCCCTCTGAACACCTGGGTCCACCTTCTCCTAGCTTTTCCTGGGGGGGTAGTAAATCTTGGGTTTCCCATTTTCCTCCAGCTCAAAAGGATATGAATTCCGTAAATCTCGGCCTGAATGACCATCAGGATGCATAAAATATGACAGGAAGGAGGCCAGGGAGGCAGAGCTTATGCAGAGCGCAGCGTCCGGCAGTGGGGATGGGCAGACCAGGGGTCCTTGGGGACCCCCTGGAGTTTTGCTGTGGATGGAGGCCCCGGCAGTCTCCGGCTGTAATGGATGGTCACGCTCGCTTCCGTGCCAACGTTCCAGGGGCACTGGCGCCGCATGGGGCAGAAGTGACAAACTGCATAAAATTGATGTGACCCCTGCCCTGCCCCTCACTCTTGGCCCTTCACTCTAAAGGGATGGGAGAGAAAGGAGACCCGCTCATTAGGGCAGACAGGGCAGCAGGAAGGATTCAGCTGCGATGAGAAGAAGAACTTCCTGCAAGGGGAGGTTATTAAGCTCCGGGATGAGTTATTGGGAGAGGTGGTGGAAGTAACTTCCTGATTTTGAGACCAAGATGGATGTCGCTGGTCTGCGAGAGTTCGGCTCTGCCGGTTGGCATGTGGATCCGTGACCCCTTCGGGGAGACTATGCGTCAGCTGCGTCTGCCTCCGAGGTCATTCACGAAGGCTCTGCGACGATAAAACTCCCCCCGACAGCAGGCTTAGTGCTTTTGCTTCTTTTATTTATTTATCTTTGTGCTGTGAAATCATTACACATTCGTTGTAAATTTAAAAAAATCCAAATAATCTAAAAAAGACAAAGGCAATAAGAAAATTTCCCTTTATTTCTCTCTGCAAATCCCATTCCGCTTTCTAAAGGTGGTGTTGAGATTTTGGAATAAATCTTAATAGACTTTTTTTTCTGAATGCATATTCATACACACACACACACACACACACACAACGGTCCTCTCGTGATATTTATGTTTAAACATAGACAGAGACATACTACACGCATTGTTCTGATATTTGAGTTTTTTCCCGTTAACATCATCGGCATGTTTCCATGTCAGTACATATATTTCATTTTCATTATTTAGACAGTTATTTCACATTCTGTAATATGGATATGCCATAATTCATTTAACCAATCCTCAATTGATTTACTTGCATATTGCTTTCCAAATTTTGTTAGTGCAAAAATGCTGCAATATACTGCTAGTTCTTATGTCCCTGTGCATATATTATAATAAAAGCAGTTCCTTAGAACAGATTTCTAGAAACGAGACAGCCAGAGCAAAGAGAATGTTAAATGTTGCCGGGTAGAATGTAACTGCTGTCGGAAAAGAGGCAAAAAATTTATTCCTAATGTTGGCAATGGGGTAGAGAAAGTGACCCAACCGCCACCAGCAACAGTCGTAAGCACTTTAAAATGTTTGCCTACAGATTATTCCATTTGTATACATTTCTCTTATTTCTAATGAGGTTGAGCATCTTTCCATATCTTTACTGATCACTCCTATCTTTTATCCATGTATTTCTATCAGCTTTTTGTCTTTTTAAGCTGATTTTTTTAAAACAGATTTTGACAATTTTTTTAGATTATCGTACATGTTAGAAATATTTTCTCCTACTCTACTCCGTATTTTTCTTTTATTTTTATTAGCTATTTCTTCTGCTTAAACACAATATTAAAATATGTTTTGCTGCAATATGTTAACTAAAGTAATTTGTGTTCGTTCTCTCAAGTTGTATTCTGCAAAATACTAGTGGTCTGTGACATGCCAAAGAGGGCTCTAAGGGGCATATGATCTACCTATTTTTCTGTCTATCTATTATCTATCTATCTGCCTGTCTATTCACCCACCCATCCATACATCCCTCCATCCGTTTACCTATCTACCAACCTATCTATCCATCATCCTATCATATTCTCTGATCAAATACGTCGGAAGCCTACCTACTTCCTGCTCCACACACACACGCACACCCCACCTTGGCCACCTGGAAAACCCACAGGGTACGTTAGCAAATTGAAGGCCCTTAGAAGAACTGTGGCAAAAACAAAACTAACCAAAGCCTGTTTATTTTTGTCTTTCCCAAGAACTCTGCCTGGCTGAGCTCTTGGCTCTTCAATTGCTACCACATACTGAGCACGTGTTACACATCCACCGTGTTACATTCACGACTACCCTGTATCTGCCAACTCTATGTAATCGTGTGTTACTATACTCATCTCACAGATGAAACAAAAAAGCTCAGAGTTTAAGTCATTTGCTCCAAATCAACAGTGAATGGCAGAGCTGGAGTTTGAACCGGGGTTTTTATTTAATATGTCTGTGATCTAACCACTCCCTTCCACTCCTGGAAGCAGAAAAGCCAAAGGCTACACTTTTATCTTTTACGACATGAAAGCTGTCACTATAGAGACCTCATCCCGCAGTTAATTTCTTCAGAGGATGCCAGTTCCCTACAATCCTACCTGTCTCCATTCATGAAGAGCTGAAAGTATATTTTAAATCCAGAAGGAAAGAACAACAGCCCTTCTTCTTTGGTGGCACATTTATAAGCAGATGCAAGGCAGGAAATAGGTACCCTACACCCCTGCCCTGGGGTGTCTGGGGACAGAACAAAGAGCAGGGTTCTGTGCCCGGCCAGCGTGCAGAGCCCACAACGTGATTGCTGCCTCATGGTGCGAAATGGATTCAAGGCCCAGGTCCATCTGGTTTGTGTATCGCGAACGAGCTGTTAAAGTGTCAGGACTTAACTTCTCTGGATTCGAGGAAGTCTCATGAGGTTTTATGGAGCAGTTAAGATGGGTGTAAACCTCACGGGCAGGACCGGCTTCTCCCATATGATCTAAGAGCTGTGCACAGGTCACAGGATGGAGAGGCATGAGTTGGAGGTAAGAGGATGCACCCCCCCCAAAAATTAAAGAGCCAGGACTTGGAATCCAGACTCCACGGAGTATCTGCCGTCACAAGCAATTCCTCCTCTCTGTCTGAGCCTCGGTACCTCCTCTGGGACACGAGGACAGTATTCCCTTGCCCAACTCATAGGGCTGTTTGGATATGAAAGACAACAACAGTTGTAAAGATGTCTGTGATGGTCACTAGCTTTTTTCATTCCCTTTCTTGGAAAGAGCAAGGATAGGCTGCAGGGACCTTGTCTCCTGTTTCTGTTCTCCCCCTCTTTGTCAGAACTAGGCAGTATTTCTACACATCTTACTAAAAGATGATCAAGAATAATTGGCCATTGCTCTGGGCTCTGTGGTCACAGCTGCTTCTGAAGGTCCAGCAGCCTTGGGAAGAATGTAGGAACTTGGCCCCAGTCTGAGTGAAGGGCAACAGGAGACGTCGTGGATATAAACGTCTACCAATTCCTTGACACGTTTCTCATCAAAAAATGGAGTCTAAATCCCCTCTCCTTGACTATGGGGCCAGGCTTAGGGACTCACTTCAGATGGATACAATAGGGTATAAGTTATGGTCTGTGACTTTTGAAGCTGGGCTGGGAAAGGCACCTTCTGTCTGTTCGCCTGCTGGGGATACTCACCCTTCGATCTCTAGGACTTGAAGCATCTCTTTCTCTCACCCCTCCAACTGCATCGTGGTTTTCTGACTCTTGGATAAGACCCCATTTTCACATTCTGAAAATGGTCTTCTGTGTGTGGCTGGGCTTGAGGGAGGTGTGTCTACAGACATTCCCATAACCATGTCCTTGCCATTTCCCTTCCTCCAATGTCTTGATGTAAATTTCAAGGAAAGGACTCCAGTTGCCTGTTTGGCTCATGTGCCCATTCGTGACCCCATCATCACAGAGGGATGATCCACTGTCCCTGGCCAGCACAGGTCGTATGTCCAGCCTTTGGGTTTGGAGAGGGGTGGTGTCCAGATACCAGATACAATATGCAGAATTACACAGCATGGAAATGTAGTTGCTTGTGCTCAAGAAGCGGGGAGATTAGCTGTGATTGTTTGACATTTGGCATTTTCCAAAAATGGTCACAGTATCTCCTATCCTGTATGTGTGCCTTATAGTGTGACCTCAGTACTCCTCCCTTGCATGTGTTGACAACGTCTCCCTGAACTTGGGTGGACCTTTGTGACAGCTTTGACCAATAGTGCAGAAGAAGCAATGCCCTGTGACTGCTCAGGCTGGTTCATAAGAGCGCCGTGCACTTCCTCCCTGTTTTCTTGGATTGCTCACTCGTGGAGCCCAGACGCCATGCTGCGAGGAAGCCCACACTAGCCCACATGGAGAGTCCACGCGGAGACACCTCAGGCTCACGGAGATGTTCTGGCCAGCATCCCGGGTGAGACTGCGGCCAACAGCCTGCATCAACTGCCTGGCAAGTGAGTGAAGACACCTCCAGATGATTCCAGCCCCTGGCCATTGGATCACCCCCAGCTGCCAAATCTTCCAGCTGAGGGCTCAGACATGGCGAGGCAGAGACAAGCTGCTCCCACTGTGCCCTGTCCAAATCCCTGACCCACAGAATGAGTGAGCGGAAATAAAATCATTATTGTATGCCACTATTATGCACAGCAGTAACCAGAACACTTATTATTAATTGCCATTATGTATTACTTATCCCAAGAGACAAATTGTCAAACAATGCCACTCCCCAAGAAAGCAGAAGTGCTGTAGTTGATTTTTATTTTAAAAGGTCTTTCTCTTTTTTCCCCATTCTATCTTGTTTTTGCTGTGACCTTAGTTAAGTTATACGGCCTCTCTGTGCTGCGGAATCCTAATTTATGAGTGAAGATGAACACTTGGCCTTAGGAAGGAAAGGGCCATGGGGACAGGAGGTGGGAGGGGGCTTGGGGACACAGTTGCTGTGTTTGCCCCGTGCCACTGGGGGCTCACGGAAGAGTCAAGGTTGAGTGGGAGGCTGGAGCCATCTCCTGAGCAGAAACCCAACTGCGACCCCAGCCTGCACTGGAGCATTCCACAGGCACAGTGGGGGTCTAGGAACAGCTGCTGAAAGCCCCCCAGTTTGTTTTAGGGGGTGAGGCTTCATCTATTCCTCCTCACTGGGTTCATCGGGACTGCTAAAGAGCCTCCTTACCCGACCTCTCCCCTCCAGACTGGAGCCGGCACTCAAGAAAATGCATCCAGCCTTTCTCTGCTCTAACGATCTGCCTCCCTCCAGCTCAGCTCCCAGGAAGGGAGGGCAGTGGGCTGGGCAGGGCAAGAAGAGTTTGCACCACTCTGCCTGGGGCAGGCAGGGTCTCGAGGTTTCTTTTTGCCACGTCACTGGAGCAGCATGCCCAGCGCGCTCTCTGCGCGGGTCTCCCGCCCTCCCACCTGCTGCCCCTGTCCAGGCAGCCTTACCCCCTCCTCTCTGCCTGTCTCCTGTCTCTCTGGCCCTTCCCTAAATTCCTGTCCTGACCCTCCTTGGTGGGAGTAGCTGTGATGGCGACTGCACAGCGTAGGACTGCGAAACCCAAACCAAAGCTTCTCTTACCAGCTGACGGGATCTGCTGCTCTGTGCTTCTGATCAGCCAGCTTAAAACTCTTCAGTGACTCCCCATCGCTTTTGTGACAAAGGTCTGGATGCTTCTCAGGGCCTACAATGTCCTGGGAGTCCTGCCCAGCTGCCCTGACCACCTTTCAGTTCCTTGAATGCTGCATGTCCTCAGACACCAGGAATTTGCCTATGCTGTTCCTTCTGCTTGTTTTGCTGTTCCCTCTCTGAGTGAACTCCTGCGCATCCTTCAGAGCTCAGCGCCAGTATCCCTTCTGCAGGCATCTCTTGCGCTCCCCCTGCTGCAGGTGCTCGGAGCACCGCATCCTTTCCCTCCTGCAACTTTATAATCATGCACTGAGCATCAGATCGATGTCTGTTTGCACCACTAGGTCTCAGCTCCATGAGAGCAGGAAAACTTGCCTGTTTCCCCCACCTTGCACGCAGCACAGTGCGTGGCACATTGCAGGTGCTGAATAAATATTTATGGAATAAATGATCAAACGAACAAAATAAACAGCAATGCATTTTGGTGCTTGATCTTTCCATTGGATTTTTGTAAGCAGTGGAACCTTCCAGAAAAGACAGAAAAAAATGCAGATGTAACATAGGTTGAGCATATGGATTTCCACCTGCTGCACTCTGCTCATTTCATTCTTAACAGGAACCCACTGGACTTGGGAGAGGTAGCAGAAGGTGGCAGTTCAGGCCCAGCTGCCTGGGCTGGCATTCTGATTCGCTGCTTACTACACGTGTGACCTTCGACAAAGTGCTGAACTCTCTACTTCTCATCTGTAAAATGGGAATAATATCGTCCTACCTCAGGCTCAGTGGGAGCTATCATGTTAACACATGCACAGCACTGACACCTGGCCTGGCTCACAGTAAGGGCTCTGAGGTTGCTATTATTATTATTATTTCCATTGTTATTAGGAGAGACTCCACTTTGCCAGCCTGCTTTCCCTCCAGCCGATTGCCTCTGCAGGTGCCTACACAGTACCGGCCCTTGTCCCGCTGTTTCAAACAGCTGCCTGGTGTCTCCCTCGTCACCACTCCTCTGGAGTCCAGAACTTCCTACACAGGAGCCCAGCCCTGGACAGCAACGGTGACCCGTGGAGAATGCATCATGCCTGTCAGGGCTCTGTTGGTTCAGCGGCTGGGGAGGCGATGCCCTGCTGGGAGCGGTCACTTCCCATGAAGATGGATGGCCGCCCCCTCCTTGACAACACTCTGACTGAGAGAGATGAGGGACCCCGCAGCAGGAGGGAAGGGGCAGCTCGTATTAAGTGGCCACTGGGCCCCGCGGGGGAGGATGAGGCAGGCATGTTTTAGTGACACCAGCCTTGCAGATTGACAAGCCCCTTCTCCTTGGAGAGCATGAAACCAGGGTTTGCAGGCATGCATTTTGGGGTCAGCTGGTTTGTGAATGAATCTGTGCTTTGCCATTTCCTTGATGGCTAAACTTGGACCCATTACTTAACTTTCTTCAAGCCTCAGTTTCTTCATCTGCAGAATGGAAATAATAATTCCCACCTTGGTGAGTTATGCTGTGAATTCTAAGAGATGAGCCTGTGAAGTCCAGAGAGAGGCTGAAAAGCAGGGACATCCAATGTGTTCAGTAACAGGCCAGCTGACAATTCCCATGGGCTTTATGGCCCATAATGTCTCTGTTGCAAATACTCAACTCTGCCATTGTAGCACAAAAGAAGCCATAGACAATAAATAAATGATTGGGCATGGTTGTGTTTTAATAAAACTTTATTTATAAAAGCAGAGAGCAGCAGGATTTTGCCCATGGGCTGTAATTTAGTTCATGAGCAATCATAAGAATTTGATGAGTTATACATTGATATGCCAAGCACTTACTGTGATTGCTTTGGTTTGTCTTCTTCATAAATTCTTTGCCTAGGCTGATGTCTATAAGAGTCTTCCCAACATTTTCTTCTAGGATTCTTAAGATTTCACACCTTAGGTTTGAGTCTGTTATCCATCATGAGTTGATTTTTGTGAGAGGTGAGAAGTGGGGATCCAGTTTCAATCTTCTGCATGTGGTTATCCGGTTTTCCCAGCACCATTTATTGAATAGAGATTCTTTCCCCCAATGTATATTTTTGTCTGCTTTGTTGAAGATTAGATGACAATAGGAGGATGGTTTCATATCTGGGTTCTCAGTTCTGTTCCAAAGGTCTATATCTCTATTCTTGTGCCAGTACTATGATGTTTTAGTTACTATAGCCTTGTAGTGTAGCTTGAAGTCTGGTAGACTGATGCCTCCCAGTTTGCTATTTTTACTTAAGGTTGTTTTGGCTATACAGGGTCTTCTCTGGTTCCATACAAAACATAGAATTATTTTTTCTACATCTGCAAAAAATGATGTTGGTATTTTGATAGGGATTACATTAATTCTGTAGAT
>CAUYSK010083140.1:0-28533 GCA_963575035.1 Avahi laniger | reverse complement strand
AGCCTAGCTCACAGCAACCTCACACTCCTGGGCTCAAGCGATCCTCCTGCCTCAGCCTCCCGAGTAGCTGGGACTACAGGCATGCGCCACCATGCTCAGCTAATTTTTTCTATATATTTTTAGCTGTCCAATTAATTTCTTTCTATTTTTGCTAGAGACGGGGTCTCGCTCTTGCTCAGGCTGGTCTTGAACTCCTGAGCTCAAACAATCCGCCCGCCTCGGCCTCCCAGAGTGCTAGGATTACAGGCGTGAGCCACCGCGCCCGGCCTTCAGAAATTTTTTGAAATATGATTTTGCACACAGAAGATGTAAGGGGACAAGCAGCCAGAAGGCAAGTGATCATGCAGTACTCTACACATGCACTTTACAGGTTCTCTTGCATCTGGGAGAAGACCCCAGGACTCTGGCCCCTCCTTTCCAGATGTTGTTTTGGCATCCACAGGGGAGGAAAGCCCTGTACTCACAAATAAGCAATCTTACACATTTGAAAAGCAAATCCTCCATGGAAAAAAAACAGGGGTGGGTTGAGTAATGGTAAACAGAGGTAAAACATACATCTGAGAAGAGATTCAGACATATGTTTGAGAAGAATTGGAGTCACAATATTTTTTATGCATTGACTTAAATTCATTTGATTAATGAATTTGCTGACTTCCTTTATTAAAAGATCTGAGCATATAGTAGATCAGTGACATTGCATACTCCCATTTTATCTCTTACTATCTCAAATCTTACAATTAGATACAAATATAACTTTTTATGATCTTTGCTAATGGAAGGCAACAGTAAGAAACTATTTATATCTACCTTCATCCCACAGTTTGGGTACTTACCATGAAATATTATTGTTTGCAATGACCCAGGAATTCACAACATACAAAAGTACAAAAACCACCTCAGTGGAGATCTGACCTCAGGAAGAGAAAGAACTTGGTGCCAGTGTTTTGTTTGACTCTTGACCCATCTCAAGGGGCTCAGCACCCTCTTTACTTGGACAGTGCCCTGAGACCCACCACAAGAGTGTCCTGTCCTCTTGGTACCCTCTCTTCTCAGATGGCGTCCTGTGCCCACTTATGCAGAACTGACCTCTGTCCTTTTCAGATCTTTGTCCTTTCTTTTTATCCCTTCTCCAAGGCTGAGGGAAAATAAATGTTTTGCTTTAATGTAATAGGACCTATTGTATACGCTGAAGACATTATGGTCTCATATAATACCTTTGATTTGGGGTTCCATTAGATTTGGAAAAAGAAGACATTAGTGTTCACTTGCATGCACTTGCATTCTCTCCCTCTCTTTCCCCTCCTCTCCCCATTCCTTCCTTTCCTTCCTTCTCTTTTCAAACGTACCAAATCCAGTGGTCACTTCTCAGTCCCTGTCTTAGTTGACCTATTAGCATCACATGGCACAGTGGCCCACTATCTCTACTTGAAGCACTTTGTTCACTTGGTTTCCAGGACACTGAACTCTCTTTGTTTTCCTCCTTCTTCACAAGCCCTCTCAGTCTCCTTTGCTAACTGCTGGCATACCCCAGGGATCAGTCCTTGGCCTGCTTCTCTTTTCTATCTACACTAACTCTCTTGGCGATGTCCTTATGACTCATGGTTTTGAATTCAATCCATATGCTAAAAACTCCAAAATTTATTTTTCCAGCCTGGACCTCGCTCCTCAAATTCAGACTGCCCACTTGGTGTGTCCACGTGGATGTCTAATATGCATATTGAATTTAACATGCCTAACATTGATCTCTTAATCTTCCTCCTCCAAAATATTCCTAGTCCTCCCAAAGTCATCCCCATTTCAGTTAATGGCAAGTCCATTTCAAATGGAAAAGCTCAAAACCTGTCCTCCAAAGTTTGACTTTGTTTTTTTCCTTTACCACTTTCTAATATATCATACCAGCTCTACTTTCAAAACATATCTAAAGTGGAACAGCTTCCCATCACCTCTGCTGGTATTGCCTGGCTCCAGGCCTCCCTCCCCTTTCCCCTGGATCACTGCAGGAGTTTCCTAGCAGGTCAGCTTTTGGTGTATTCTCAACGCAGTAAACCCGGTGATCCTCTCAATGTGGTGTATCATGCCACTCCTCCCTGTGAAATTCTCCAGTAACTCCTTAGTTCATGCAGAATAAAAGGTAAAGTCCTTACAATGGCCTTTGCTTCCTGCCCCATTATTTCTCTGACCTCATCTCCTGACGCACTCTCCCTTAATTCCCTTTGTTTCTTCTGCAGAATCTTTGAATTTATTAATCCCTGTGCCTCAAAAATTCTTCCTCAGTTATCTTCTGGGCCTGCTTCCTCACCTTCTTTGGTTCTTTAGCCAGATGTTGCTGGTCAGTGTTACCCTTAGACCTGGTGACCCGACCCTGTTCTTGGGAGACTATTCTCCCTAGATCTCTCAAGTTCCTGTACAACTCATCTTCTGAGCAAAGGTATTAACAGCTAATCTTCTCTGGACTCTCTTTTCAAGGATGTTTGCATTGTAGGCAGCCTTAGAAGATATAGACTGTCTTCCTTAGGGGCAGATTTATTTACTGTCCAGGATAATAAAGATAAAGACCAAATGTTGGGTAGATTTGCTAGCAGTCCCTATATACATCGGGGATTCCTAATCTCAGGGTTACTCTCCTTAACACACCCTGCTGTGTAAACAGGCAACACCTGGCCCTCATCACATCACCCTTTTGGAATTAGCGCTCAGGGAACTGATGCAATGATGGTACTCTGGCTACTGCTATCACTGTGAGTAGTAAATTATCTTTTGTCTGAGACCCAGGAGCCTGCGTGTTCTGCCAGCATCCATGAAATTGGCAGGCTAATTTGCTGGCTTGCAAGTGGGGTAAAATCGGACCCTTCACAATTCTTAACAGCTGTCCTGAGCCTTTGGCTTTAGAGGGCCCCACTTTAGTCCTCTTCTGGTTGAGCCTTTGTTCAGAGTGAGTAGTTTTTAGGCCCACCTGGAACCTGTGCATCCCTTTTTAGATCTGAGACTCCAGAACTCCCTGGGCAGGCAGCCCACAGTGTGTTACCAGGCTTCTACGAGCCTTCCATGGACAGGCTGTGCTGCCACAATGCACATTCCTAATGTCGAGAGATGACTGAGAGCTGGCTGATTTTCAGGGTGGCAGTGAGAGTAGCTTGAACATATAGGCCAGGAAACTAGTTTTCAAAGTGTGATTCCTTGACCAGAACCATCAGCTTCACCTGGGAACTTGTTAGAAATGCAAGTTCTTAGGCCCCACCTTAAGCCCACCAATTCAGAAACCTTGGTGGTGGGCCAGTTGTCTTTAAACTTGCCCTCTAGGTGATTCTGATGCCCACTCATGTTTGAGGATGTGTGTGAAAAACACAATGGGATGTAACTCCCATGATTATGATACCTTAGTAAGACTCCATCTTAGCAGATGAGTCGCGACCCTTCTTGTGGGTTGATGAAGTAAGCATCCATGTTGAAGAAACCCACAAGAAAGCCAGGAACTGTGGGTGTTTTCTAGGACCTGAGGAAAGCAGCAAAAACCTGCTCTGTAGCTGCCAGAAAATGAGTTCTGCCAACAATCTAAATGAGCCTTGAAGCAATTCTCCTCTGGTTGAGCCTCTAGATGAGAATAGCCTGGCTGACGCTTTGATTGCAGCCTTGTGTAACCCTAAGCAGAGGAACCAACTAAGCTGTGCCTGGATTTCTGATCCACAGAAACTCTGAGATAATAAATATGTGTTGTTTTTAACAGCTAACTTTGTGATAATTTGTTATATGCAGCGATGGCTAACTAACACAGTGCAGGGGTGTGTGTGGGAAGAGAGGATGGGCTGTATGCCTTCCCTTGTGCTCATGCTTTGAGTTCAGCCAATTTTAGTGATGGTCACCTCCTGGCCCCTTGATATAAAATTGCGCCCTGCCCCCTTGTCACACACACACAGACACTTACTATTTCCCGTCCCTGCTCTTTGCTTTTCTTTTTAGCAGTTATGCCTCTCTAACATGCTATACATATACATGTTAGATACATGAAATATGTATATTACCTAATTTGTTTTGTTCATTGCCTCTTCCTGCTCCTCCTAAATGTAAGTCTGCAAGGCCAAGATACTTTACTGTTGGTCACTGCTTACTCTTCAGCACCTGGAACGGGGCTTGAGGAATAGTAGTGGTTCAATCAGTATTTCTTGAATAAATGAAGTAAGGTACAATCTTTTTGAAAGTCTACTGGTTCCTGGTAAATGCTCTACTGAAATCAGCAGGCTATTCCTACTGTCTTTGCTCAGTATCAGGTAATTGCCTGAATGATAAAAATCGATGAGAAGGAAATAATTTAAACAAAGTAGGTAAGTAACCTTTCTTTGTCCTTCTCCCATAAAAAAGAATAAATTGACTCTGGATTTGCTGTTCTTATAAGACAAGAGTTCCTCTGCCAATATTGATATTGAATATAACCCTTAATCTCTGTCAACAGGTCTCTCCTTACTGCATGGCCGCCTGGTGCGATGTGTGTGTGTAAGTGTGAGCACGTGCTCACAGAAGGAATCCAAGAGGAAGACAGAGTCCAGCACCCTGTTAATCTGAGCCCCATTTTCCTTTCTCTCTTCCCTTAATTACAAGGCTGTTCCTGGCTTAGTCCTTTGAGCCAAAGGAATTTCCATTTTGAGTCAGGCACATGGTCCAAGGAATGGTCTATAGAGTGCCTTCATTGTCCTCCCCAACATAAATCTGAATTTTTCTCCGAGTAGTTGTTTTCTTTTGTTCTCTGTTATTCATCTCTTGATCAAATCCTTTGGCAGGGGGTGGGGACCTGATGCAGAGGCAGTGCACTGGCCTGGAAGCCAGGAGGCCTGGCTCTGGCCTTCGCTCTGCCACCAAACTGTCACTCCCTCTCCCATCCTCTTGTTTGTTCACCTGTTTCCTGAGAGCATTGGATCACATGCTCTTCAAGGTCCTGCCTAGCCCATTCTTAAGAAACCTGTTCAAATTCCTTCAACAGGTGTTGCTTTTAAAATATATACATACATGCATATGTTCCCTAAACTATATTTTCCTATGTGGAAAGTCTGCAGCCAACTTAGATATTTTCATTTTCTAATATAATTCCTAAAATTTTATTCTGGATGCTGCTGCTTCTCGTTTAAAGAATGACTGCACACCCACATAAGCTACTTCTCCAGTCTGAGCTGGCTGTGGTCATGTGGGAGGAAGTCAGGAAGAAGAACACAGAAGGAAGCAAAATAAAGGATCCGTCCTATAAAGCGATTCTTATCCAGTGGTGAAGAGCCTGGATGTTGTCAAAAAGATTTCAATTCATTTCCCAGTTCTGTCCCTTCTTAGCAACGTGACCTTTAACTTGCCCAAGTCTCAATTTGCTCATCTACAAAATAGTGGAAATGGCGGCCAAGAGTGGGTTTTGTGATGATTCAGTGAGATGATGCCCGTAAAGTGCTTATGACACTCGGGTGCTATTGGTACTATGATGCTTGGCTACTGTGATGGCAATGAAAAAGAAAGGTGACATTCATTTATTAATTTCTCATGAAATATGGATTGAACACACCTTGTGCCGGGCTCTGAACTAGGTGCTGGGAAAACAGATGAAAGAACCAAAGTCCTTCCTTTGTGAGCTTACCACCCTATTTTTGTTGTAGCAGTTAGCTGTCAAGCAACTATTTTTAATGCATTCTTTTATCTGAAAATTCTTTGGATTTTTGTACACCACCTACCACAAAGTTAAAAATAGCTTTCTGGAGCTAAGGAGAGGTGAGTAGGTTGAAGATAGAAATAAATATTTAAGTTGATAGAATTTGGCTATCTGACCTGGGATGCAAATCAGAAGCATAAATTTTACCTACTAAAACACACCGAAATTTTGCTAACAAGAAGCTAAATGTCTTAAATGATTGCTGCTCTTATTCCTTCTTTACTTACTAGGATGAAAGCTTAAAGATACTCATAGCAGACATACAAAACAATGTTCATTGTTTGGACACGTTTTGAGGAAGAACAGTATAAATGTTTTGCTTACATTTCCATTGCATCTCTTATAATAATTGAGTAAAGCAACACGGGGAAATGCGGCAGTGCTTATCTTTTCACTTAGCAGACCTTATTTCTGGTCTCGTGTGGCTCAGGTGTTCATAACGGTGCAGCCTTGCTGAAGGAGTGCAAAGCCCATGGAAAAGGACGCATGTTCTTGATGGCAGGACTTCAGACATCCTGGTGTCGGTTGCTTAGCAGCATGCTTAAGACCTCTGAGTATTCTGAAAAGCTTCTAATGACAAAGGGAGAGTTCAGTGCTTGCTATTTTTGATGTTTCACAAAATAAACAAGGCACAAATGAAAACAATGAAAACTTCTAATATGTATGCGTATATATACATATATAACGTGTGTGTATACACACACACACACACACACACGCACACATACATCGCTATCATCTTTGCCTGATTTTTCTTTTTCTCTCAACTAGCCTTTAAAGTTTCTCGAGGGCAGGGACTTTGTTTTCTTTTTGGCTACATCCCCAGTGTCTAGAACAATGATTGATCCATGAAAAACACTCCATAAATCTTGTGAGGAAAAAAATAGATGAATTAATAAATGAATGAGTAGACATAGATAGCATTATACATAACCCTGGCAAGGGGTAACAGGATGGACATTTCAACTTTTCTGTGAAATAAATGATTTTTTAAAAAATTTTATTTTAACTTCTTATAAAAGTTCCTAAAATTAAAGAAGTGCTAGAGTGGTCATAAGAATTTTCAGTAGTCCAACCTGGCCATTAAATATTGTTCCCAACATGGAAGTCCTGAAGACTATGTTAAGCTTGGGAGTCTGAGTGTGTCCACTTAAAGATAGAAGCTGGGAAGAAACCTCTCTCTTGAGAAGTTTCACTTAGGAAAAGGAGAGTGAGAGGGTGAAGAAGGTAAGGAGGAAATATGGAAGTGAGGAGGAGGGGTCCACAAAGAGTGAGCCCTGGAGGAAGAAAAAGAAACAGAGAGGGAGAGAGGACAAGATGCCAGGAGACTGAGCAGAGAAACTTGGAACGAAAGATGGTTCTAATGGTGCTTTTCCAGGAAGTGCTAAAACCAACTCCTAGTTTCCTCTGTGATAACTTTAATGTATTCTGCATTGCTTATTCAGATTTTGTGGGATTAGAGTTTTGTTGTGGGAGAGCTCAAAAGAAAAGAGGTCACCGAACAGCTGATGTATTTTCTACAAAGAAATAGGTATTCAATTTCTCGCCATCTCCATTAAACAAATACTGAGCAAATTCTTACAGACTGTCAGTGTGCGATATGCAAATGAACCGTATGTTTTGGGTGTCCGTGTTGTTCTGGCAGTCCTGGCGTGGACCTTGCAACCTGGTGGAAGGATGGAAGGGGAGAAGTCAGCTGAATGCAGCCAACTCCTGCGGGGATGGTTTGCCCAGACAGCTGATTTTCAGTGTGATGGAAAACCTTGAATTGGCAACACCTGGTCAAATTATTTTAACCTGACACATCAAAGTCTCCTTTATGGAAATAAAAGCTACAATAATTTGGCGTCATTTTCTTCTAAAATGCACACATAGTCTGCTCTGCTTAGCTAGTATATAGAGATTTATGAGAAAACATGTCCATATTCTCATGTTGCTTAAAAACAGTATTCCGGATGCCACAAGTAGTTATTGAACTAAACTTGTAAAACACTGATTTCCTTCCCTGAATGTGTCACCTCCCCAAGTCCTCACTGACAGCCTGTGAGAGTTTGAAATATTGATGAGTATGAATCTATTCATCTCCAAATTTCACTGACCTTTCAGTGGAGAGTATTTTTAGCTTTTTTGAGAATTTTAGGCAAAGGAAATCGCCTACAGAAATATCAGCTTATGTGGATATTCTTTTAGTTTCATGAAACTCAAGAGGGGGTTCTGTAAAATGAATATTTGAGTCATCATTAGCTTTATAATAGTAGTGTAAGGTCATTTTTGAGTAAGTTACCAAGAAAGACTGTAATTTCTTGGATATCCTTCTTGCACAATCTAATCTTAATACAAATAGATATAATAGTTCTGATAATCATTTGTTTAGGTCCTGTGTAAATAACATTGTGTGTTGTTAAATTACCTCTGGCATCCTAGTGGATATGGTAAATGTTGCTACTGATCCCTTAGCTTTTTGAGCTATTCGATACATTCATCAACACATGGCTGAGGTCAACTCTTGATGAGACTTAATAGCTAGTTCACCGTCAGACATTGACTCCCATTTTCCAAACCCACTTTCTACTTTTCCTCGTTTGGGGTTCACGGAGGGGGGCAGGGTTTGTCCACCTACAGTGCTGTTGTTGCTGGCCAACCAGGTTCATTTGCCCGCTGCCCAAGAGGAAGCCAATACACCAAGACAGCAGGGTTTACCTTAGAGAAAGAGTTTTTAATTCTGCATAATGCCTAGCAGAGATGGGAGGAATTTCTCAAATTCGCTTCCCTCAGGATTTGGGAGACAGGGTTTTTAAAGTAGGCGATTGAGTCTGCTAATTGGCTGGGTTTGGGAAGAACCGCAGGGATGTAGAAATTGTCTTCTTTGCTGATCAGGTTCTTGGGTGGGGGTTATAAAACCAGTTGAGTCAGTTCCTTGGTATGGGCCACTGGTCCGGGTGGGTCAGCCATTCCACTGGAATGCAGGACCTGGAAGATATCTCAGAAACCACCCCTAGATTTCAAAAAGGTGGTGTTATCTATGGAGAAAGCTAAGAATCTTTAGACCACCGTCTGTGTGGCTCCAGAGTGGCACTTATAGAGAAGCAAACAGGGGGACGGTGGCTAATTATTATTTTTATTTTTAGCTAGGCTTGTGCCTTATTTTTAGCCAGGCCTTGTACCCCTTTATCAATTTGTAAAGGCGGTTTCATTGTTTCCCCCTTATTTTGACCTGTCCGATCCCACCCACACTATTGGCAATGAACTTCTGATTTTCCCACTGGAAGTAATCCTCCTTTTCTCTCAACTCCCACAGCACTATGAATCTGTTTTATGTTCTTAAGAAGCAGCTTCATAATTTAGAGTTGAAAGGGACTTAATAAATAGTCTAATGCAATCTTCTTATTTTGTAGATAAAAGCACTGGAGAGCTCCGGGGATTGACCCGGGCTGGTATGTTACAAATGGGAGCACTCGAACAGGAATTCCAGTTTTCTGACTCAAGCCCTGTGATCCTTTCCCTGTATTGCCAGCCCTTCACTTCTTCAGCACACGGCAGTCATTCTCATCCAGTATATCTTGTTGAACAGACTGTTTGGAGGTTTATTTTTAATTTAAAAGTTAACATTTTATTCAAGTTTTAGGTTCAGAAAACTTTAAGTGCAGCTTGAAAATCTTATTCTACTTATAAAATTAGTAAATGCTAATAATTGCTTTTAAAGCAACTTTGGTTAGTATGATATTCAAATAGTATGATATTAACTGACACACAAATTCAGTTAATATATTCAGTTTCAAACTTAAGTACTCTAATTTTGTATAGGACTAGCCTTCCTAAGTACTTAAATCTTACAGCTCTAAAAATTAAATATATAAGCATAGGTAATCTAAAATTCTCTTAAATGGTTCACTATTACTTACAAATTTAGTAGGATTTTTACTTAAAAATCAACTTTCATTTCTTTCTTTTTGCTCTATACTCCATTTAAATAACCAACATAATTAAACATGTGAAATTGTAATTTTGAAGCTTGATAGTCTCTCAATAGAACAAATTCTCTCAAACACAAAATACCAAATATTCAGATGCCTTCCCACAAAAACACTAGTTCTATGATTTGGATTTAGTCATTTCTTTTTTCAATAATTATCTAAAATATCTATGTATCAGACTATGCACTAGGGGCTCTAGCAAAGCACAGGGGAAAAACAGAAAATTTCTAATCTAGTAAAGCTAAAATTCTAGGGAAGAGCCAAATAACAAACAACATAAATTAGTAAAACATGTAGTATGCTAGATTTTGGTAAATGTTAAGGAAAAAAATAAATTGATGAGAGGGGATGTGAAATGTGCGAGGTGGATGGAAGGGTGGTTATAGATGATTCTACCTCTTTCTGGGATTGATACTCTGTGCAGAGACCTTATCAGTTAATTGAGGCTATTTTCCAACAGAGGGGGGTTACCTTCTGCGTACACTTGAGGTTGCACACGGACCAGAGATTTCGCTTGGGAAATTGACAGGATTCCCCCTGACGACCCCTGTGAATACTCTGAATTCATAATTGCTACGTCCACAACTCCATGACTTCTAAAGGGAAACCTGCAGCTCCCACATCACTTGACTGGATTTTGTATTTCTTTGGCTCTTAAATGTACTTTCCACCCAACTGTAAAGACCTTTGATGTAACCCTGAATTTCTTCATAGTCTTCAGACCACTCAATCTTAACATATATCTGACTGAATTCCAGGCATCCCTCATGGTTTTGTCCTGCAGTTTGGACACAACTTTCCCCGTCACTTCTCCGATCAATTTTGGCTCTCCAGAAAGGCGGTGAACTTCGAGAAGACAAGCACTGTGTTTTGTTTCTCACTTACTGTGTCCTGTAAAACACAATGAGTTATCCAAGTAGACCCTCAGTACATGATGTTTAAGGCAGGATAGTGCAGCTCAAAGGCATAGGGTCAGGTCCCACTCCACCTCCTTGTTGGAGGCAACTGCTCAGAGACTGGACTTCCCAAGCAAATAGGAATTATAAGAATCCTCAGGTGCCCCAAAGCACTATGGAAACTAGGAAGCACTATACGCATGCTAGCTTTCCTAATGGTTGAATGTTTCTATTAAAAAAATCCCTCAAAGAAGGTAGTCCCTTTCCCTTTCTATTAAGGCTTTAGCATAATGTCAGTTGCACCACTGTTTTATTTTATGATGCTGATAATTTTCTTGTGCCTGCTGTACATTTAAGGCATAAGTTCTTTTTCACTGGAAAGCTTCAACACATCAGAATGAACTTTCATTTCTTTCTTTTTGCTCCATAGAACTAGTTTACTTTTTTCCCCCTATTCAATCGATTTCTCCACTCTACATAACAGTGATCTCTTTGTGTATGGAAACATGCAGAAGGCAGCTCTTACTTAAACTGAGTCTTTTCTGCTCTCATGCATTGACTATACTGTGAGCATTCTAGGAAAACTTTAGAAATGGGTTTTAAGTGAGCTGCATTGCTTGGGAACAGCAGCTCATGAACAATCTTGTTAAGGAAAGGTGCTTGAAAGCAATTTCAATGAGAAAAGTCACTTTCTACCTGGAGGGGGAGCGCACCAGAATCCACCACTGGACAGAGCTCTGATGCTGTCCTGACAGTGCCTTTCAGGACCTTTAATGGATAGCTCTAGTTAGTGTTGTTCTCCGCTCTCACTCGAGGACATGGGTAACTGTCCTACTCAGAGTTTTGGGGAATAATCAAATGTCTCAGTTTCCTTCTATCTTTTTAAATAACTACTGCACAAGCCCTAGTTTATTTCTATGTAATTATGGCTTCATCATATATGATGTTGTAAAGCAGTTTGGCTCTTTTATGGTGAGAAGGTGGAAGAGAGGGAAGGAAGGGAAAGAAAGGCAGGCCTGTGCTATGACATTTTCAGAGACAAATTTATTTGAAAGTGAGTCTTTTCCCAGAATTACCTACCACCTGCTATGGTTAATTGGGCACAGTTAGTGCCAAGCATGTTTTACAATGTTTTTACCTTAACTTTGAAGGTCCTGAAATTACTGCCATGTAAGAATTTGCAAATTAAATGTGGTACATGGTTTTTAAATACATATTTACCATATATATACATACACATACATATATAGAGAGAGAGAAAAGGAGAGAGAGAGAGAATGCATTATTCAGCTGTTTCTTGATGAGAGAACAAACATAAAGGAGAGTGTTTATTACCCCACTCTGGGGAACTCAATTTACAATTGAAAACATGAAGTGGAACTGTTTAACATCTGTATAAAGCACTTGTTTCCTGGTCCTTCTAATGATACATTCAGGTATCAAGAATGTTTTCTATTTACTTGCTCAGAATTCTTTTAAATAAGTGAAGAGAAATCTCACCAGCTTCCAGCTTTGGAGGCCCACAGAGTTGCAGCCCAGTGACTTGCTAGTACCGTGCCCTTTATATTTGCTGACTGCTTTTCAATACTGTGAATACTTACAGCCCTTTCTCATGGTGTGAAGGAGGCTGGTGTTGCTCTTGTGCAGATTACAAAGCTGGAACTCTAAGAGGGGAAAAATTGATGGCTTAAAGTAATCTTACAAGTGGGTTCAAACCCGCAGTTTGTTTTTCTCTTCAAGATTTGAAAAGGTGAAGAATCTGATCAGACAGTGAACCCAGTAATGAATATGATATCATTGTTTATTTATAAATTGTAGTAATTTGTAGTAATTAAGTAGTAAACCTGGTAATATGTGATCTAAATGATTAGCATAAGGAACTATGCTATCAATAATATGTCACAGTCAAAATTCAGGAAGACTAAAAGGTCAGAATACAAGATACGTCTTTGGGAGGACGTAGAAATAACCAAAAGAACTGAATAGCAGATCTAAGAGAACCAAGAAACGTTTAGGCCAGGACACAACAGAGAACTAAGGCAGATGGAAATTCAGCAATGGCGTCAAGAGGCAAACTAGCTATTTTACCTTACTATGTATTTGCTGTTGATTTGCTAGAGAGAACAGAGAGAAAGGAAACCAACCTGAAACTTAACCAGCATCATGAAATTTAAATATCAAACTATGAACAGATAAAGAATTTGGATGTTTTATACAAGTACTGAGGAAAGACCTAAATAGCAGTATATGTTAATTTAAGATAATATTTATTTATTCACAGACATTTGGTGAACATCTTCTGTGTGCTAGGCAATGTATAGATTCTGGGGATACAATTATGAACAGAATGGATGCTAAAATATGTTAGCACTGATATCTATAAACATCCAGGACTTATCAGTTTACCTTGGCATGGTGTGAGCCATAGATATTTATAGACAGTTTCTCTCTTCTCCCAGGTTATCAAAGGCCAGGATTTTCCAGGAGAACTGGGAGCAAATCATTATTAAATCCTGCATTGTTTCCAGGGACTAAGGAATCTCTTGGACCTTAGGATGATTCTAGGGAAGATGGGTTTGATTTGAAAAGTTGGCTTTGAACTGTCTCTCCCCATGTGGCTCCTGTCTTGATTAACCTCTTTAGGTCAGTTCTTGTGGGCAAGGCTGCCCCTAGGATACCTCTGGCTTTAAGGAAGCACTAATATGCTTCTCTGCAGCTGTACTTTCTAGAAACCAGTTAAGCATAGTGACCAAGAGTCACTTGGAAGGCAAGGAGGCATAAATGATAAGTGAATGCCAGGGGCTTTTATTAAGCTAATATTTATAAATATGTGTTACTTGGCTGGGCATTGTAAAAACCAATTTAAACAGATTCTGTGCCTTCTCTAAGGCAGATGTGCAAACATTTAGAGGCCCAGGGGAAGTAGGTAAACACTGAGAAAGTGCACAGTGCATCATCACTTTCCATGATGTTTAAGCACAGCTGCCTTTTTTCAGGAGTCGTGAGCTGGAGTCGTGAGCAAAGTGTTGTAGGAGTTGCATTTTTAGGGAGGGTGAGGTAGAGATGTGTGCTTCCCTCTCTGAGAGTCAGGAGAGGATTGTTGAGGGGGTGGTTTCTGAGAGTTGCTTGAAGGTAGAAAGGGAGGGAACCTGCCATCTGGAAGTGTGATGATGTTCCAGGCATCGGGTACATCTCCTTAAAGTAGCCTTTGCTTCTGGAGTAAACAGAAAGCAGGGGACATTAAGTTCACTTGTCTGAGAAAAGCTGAGGGAGGCAGGATGGCAGGAGCGCTGGCCTGGCTGTCAGCTGTCATCCTCCCCACAACTTCTTGGCCTTGTGACCCTGAACAACGTGAGTAAGCATTTCCATATAGGATTCCAAGTAGCATTCTCCAAACTACACCTACACAGCAGGTGATGGCATCATCATTCTACAGATGAGTAAACGGAGGCCCAGAGAATTTAAGTAACTTATGTACCGAGTACTCAAAAATTATTGTGTTT
Source organism: Avahi laniger (assembly GCA_963575035.1). Taxonomy (NCBI): domain Eukaryota; kingdom Metazoa; phylum Chordata; class Mammalia; order Primates; family Indriidae; genus Avahi; species Avahi laniger. The sequence continues at coordinate 14,480 of CAUYSK010083140.1, read as the reverse complement.
ACATTACCACATATGAATTCACAGACACACACATATGGTGGTGATTAAAAATGCAGGAAGTGTTATTTTTTTAGTATGTTATGGCAATCACAGTGTTATAAGCTATGAGAAAAGCCGAAAAGAGAAATTCTCCTTTTTTTGAGAAATTTCCAATATAACTAGTCCTTATATAGTAAGTAGGAATGGAAAGAAAATAGGAATGAAAAGAATAAAGGCAAGATGGAAGGTACATGAGGAACACTGATGCTCCCAGAAGGTTTCAGGGTGGCCAGCCTTGGACAGGGCTATCCAGAAGAACTTCTTGGAGGGGTGAGCTTGGAGCTAGGTTTTATAATTAGAAATGATGGGGTATAAATATTTGAAAGAAGCATGGCTAGATGAAGAGTGCGTAGTGATGGGCCTTGAAGCTCATAATAATGTAGTTGGCATTTCCCTGTATAATTCCTCTGGAAGATCTTACGGAAAGTACTTCTAACAAAAATAATGAACAAAGCATCACCGGATTGTATGAGAATAAAATTGAAAAACACTTATAAAGTCTGTAAAGGTGGCTAATATAGAACAATATGACAGAGATCCACTCTCAGCAGTCTTTTTTTCTGCAAAGCCCAATTCCCGGCAACTCAAATGTTGGATAAATGTAAATGGATAATGATAGTGACAAGGAATGTGTGAAACACAAACTGAATAAGCGTCCCTGGTATAGAAGAGACATATTGAAAGGAAAACTTAGTCCAAAACAAAAAGTATTAAGTTATTATCTCAGTAAAATCTGGGAGTCCTAGAGGGAGAAAGCAAGAGCGTCTATCATTCAGGGTCCAGCAGAGGACAGAATCCCCCCATGTATTTTAAACAAGAAGGAATTTGTTACAGAGCCATGTTAAATAGCCTTAGAATCATTGCATGGCTGAAGTAGTGGACTCTAGACTAAGCTTTCCTGAACAACTCCCAAAGCTTCTCCCCAGAACTGGGACCCCACGTTGCTGCTGCCACGGCTACTTATTAAGAATCTGTTAGGATGAGGAAGCTGTGAGGAGCTACCTTGTCACTAAGCTGCTGCTCCTGTCATCAGCGCCAGAACTGTGCTATACCTGCTTCTGTCTGTGCTAGTAAAATGGATGTTTTCTTGACACCACGATGCTGGGCGCAGGATGCTGGGACTTCAGCCATAGGAAACCGATGCCTCCAAGACTGTGCTTGGCTGCAAGAGAACAGAAGTGGCTGCTCTCTCGCAAATCTCTTCGGAAAGCATCTAACCGATCAAACCAAAATCACACTTGGCCCTCTGGCTCCAAGGGGGCAGCTGCCAGAGCTATGCAGTAAAAGCTGGCATGTCCACACAGAAAGGGAACCCAGCTCTCATCCTGCAGGGGCAGTGGGAGAAGCAATGTAGCAATAACATTTCTGGAAGGAAGATAGTTGGTATTTTGATTGTATGTGATAACAAACATTTGATTTCGTTTGATTGCTAGTGTTAGACATTTTGTTGTCAGAAGATTTGAATACAGTTATTTGTCAAGGGAAGGCAACAACTTATAGAATTGAAGAATAGTAGAACTTTCAAATTAACAGGAGAAAAAAAGGGAATGAACTGAAACTTGCCCAAACCAGCAAAATAGTAAAGAGGAAAAGAGGAGAAAACAAAGTAAACTAAATTGTAAATATAAAATAAGAAAAAAAGATCAAGTGCACCATTTTTACATTAAATTGTTAAAGGATTAAATCCCCTATGTAAGGAGAGATCAGGGATATGTTGGGATAAAATATTAATAAAAACACAGATAAGGGTGTTTTATAGAAATATACTTTAAATAATATTTTTGAAAGGTTGAGGGTGTAAAGGGATAGTCAAAAATAAATTAGACAAAGAGCAAACAAATAAAAACACGAGGAGCAATATTTTTATTGGAAAGAATGCATAAGACAGAGAAAGAGGAACAGTAGAAACAATAGAAAGAGGAACAGTTTGTGAAAGTCATAAACTTGCATGTCCAAATAGCATAGCTATCACAATGCAGAAAGAATTGGTTAATAATTTGGTTTTATAGTGGTATATTTTAATAAGTAGATAGTAGGTAATAGAATAGGACAGGGAGGCCTTGATGATCCAATTAACAAACTGACTTACTAGGTATAAGTCATAGGACTTTTTTTTTTAAGACAAGGTCTTGCTTTGTTGCCTAGGCTGGACTCAAACTCTTGGGTTCAAGCAATCCTCCTGCCTCAGCCTTCTGAGTAGCTGGGACTATAGACATGCACCACAGCACCCAGCATATCAGAGGACTTTATATAGAATTTCCTGTTCTTTCTCTAGCTCCCTTAATGCCATGAAACATTTAGAAAAATTAGTCAAGCACTTGGCCCAAGAATACTTAAAACAGCGGTCCCCAACTTTTTGAAACCAGGGACCAATTTAATGGAAGACAATTTTTCCACAGACCGGGCTGAGGGGGTGGGGAGGTGGTGATGGTTTTGGGATGATTCAAGCTGTATTACATTTATTGTGCAGTCAAATCTCTCTGCTAATGATAATCTGTATTTGCAGCTGCTCCACCATGCTAGCATCATTGCCTCAGCTCCATCTCAGATCATCAGGCATTAGATTCTCACAAGGAGCGTATAATCTAGATACCTCGCATGCACAGTTTACAGCAGGGTTTATGCTCTTATGAGAATCTAATGCCACTGCTGATCTGACAGGAGGCGGAGCTTATGCAGTGATGCCGGTAATGGGGAGTGGCTGTAAATACAGATGAAGCTTCGCTTGCTCGCCTACGGCTCACCTGCCACTCACCTGCTGCTTTGCGGCCCGGTTCCTAACAGGCCATGGACTGTTACCTTGGCCTGGAGATTGGAGACTGCAGGCTTAAAATATTCAAAAGAGCATTTACAGATCACATTCTTTAATTATTGTCCAACAAAACTAGAAATAAATATTAAAATATAAACAAAAATTTTAATAACTTGGAAATTAAGAAACACACTTGGGCTAAATCAAAATGGAATTCGAGCTATCTAGAAAACATCGAAAAGGAGTATATTCCAAAATCTATGAAACATAGACTGCAAATAATAAAGGTTAGTACTTAAGAAATTATTTTAAAAATACACTAAAAGAAAAGATAATTTAAAAGGATGGAAGCAGAGATTAATGAAATAGACAATAATGAAAAAAAAAGAAAAAGGGATAAATAAATTAAAAAGTTAATTTTTGGAAAGATACAAATCCCCTCTGGAACCTATTTCCAGAAAAAAAGAGACTAAAGTTAGAAATGAAGAAAGAAACATAACTAAAATATTGAAGAAAATTTAGAAGCTAGAAGATACTATGTATAACCTTTTTGGAAACTAAATTTTAAACCTAGAGCAGGGATCTGCAAACTTTTTCTGTAAAGACCAGATAGTAAATACTGTCTCTGTCACAACCACTCTGTCACTGCAGTGTAAAAGGAGCTATAGGTGTCATAAAAACAAATGGGCATATTTGTGATCCAACAAACTCTATTTAGAAAAATAGACAGTGGGAGGATTTGGCCTTCAGCCATAGTTGGTTGACCCCTGAACCAGAGGAAATATAGCAGAATATAAAATACCAAAATTGACCCGAGGAAAATTTAAAACTCAAGTAGATGAATTAATAAATATAGTTAGTGTAATTCCATTTTTAAAGTCCCAAAAAAGATATTTTGGAATTTGATCAAGTGATTTTAGAGCATCTATTGAAGAATAAACTGTGAGAATAAACAAAGCATTATGATAAATACAACTGGAAGGGATTGCCTTACGGGCTATGAATATATACATAAAGTCACTTTTTTCAAACAGCATAGCATTAACACCATCCTTAAGTACCAAAGAATAAAGAGTCCAGAATGGATCTTAGAATTTTCTATGATTCAGTGGAAAATAGGTTTTATTTAATAATAACTGACTATTTTAAAAAAATAAAGTTTGAGTTTTGTTGTATGCCTTACAACATTAATTTTATATGGATTAAAATTTTAAGTATAAAAAATGTAAATATCTAAAGAAAAATGAGATGACCATGTACAACGTGGTAATTGAGGGGAACTGTTTCAACCAAGAGGGGAAATACAAAGGTACAAAAGAAAAAGATAGACATTTTATCCTATATAAAATTTTAAAATATTTTTCTGGAAAAATATATCATTGAATTCAATAGACAAAAAAATAGATGGAAGAAAGAATTTCATCACATATAGCAATTAATGGATTAATATCAATAAGGTATGAAAAATCTGATAATTTGATATACCAATAGAAAAATGGCAAAGAATTTGAATGGGCAGTTTACAGAAGAGCAAATCTAATTGGCCAACAGCATGTGAACAGAGTGTTAAATTAACTATGGCAGGGAAATGCAAAGTTAAGTAACAATATGATGCTGTGTTATATACCTTACACAGGTAAAAAATTAAAGGTATGATAACTCCAATTGCTGGCAAGGATGGGAAAAGAGAGTATTTTTATGTATTGCTGGTAGAAGTGTGAATTGCTACAGTCTTTTTGGGAAATAATTGGGCAACATCTATTAAAATTTAAATTCTTCTCTTGGAATTTCCCAGAACTAAAACTACCTTACGAGGCCGGGCGCGGTGGCTCACGCCTGTAATCCTAGCTCTCTGGGAGGCCGAGGCGGGCGGATCGTTTGAGCTCAGGAGTTCGAGACCAGCCTGAACAAGAGCGAGACCCCGTCTCTACTAAAAATACAAAGAAATTAATTGGACAACTAAAAATATATAGAAAAAATTAGCCGGCATGGTGGCGTATGCCTGTAGTCCCAGCTACTCGAGAGGCTGAGGCAGGAGGATCTCTTGAGCCCAGGAGTTTGAGGTTGCTGTGAGCGAGGATGACGCCACAGCACTCCAGTCTGGGCAACACAGTTAGACTCTGTCTAAAAAAAAAAAAAAAAAAAAAAAAAAAAAACTACCTTATGTAATGATCCATGCACAAAGATTATTCATTGCAGTGCTGATTGTAACAGGCACTCCTCTCTCAAGAAAAAAGCAAAATAAAATAAATATCCATCAAAGGGCAGTGTTTGAATACATGCAGTATTTGCTTACCATGAAATATGCAGCATTCATTTAAAAGAATGAGTTATAACGACAACATTGGCACATATATTCAGTATGAATTGTTAAGTAAGAATAGCAAAATGGAAATGAGTATACAGAATATGAAGCCATTTTTGTCAAACAGTGGTAAAATGTCTGCATGTGTACATGTAAGTATATAGACTGCATATGTGTATATACACACACACTCTCTGCCAGAGAATAATCACAATCTTGCATCTTAAATCCAGAACCTGACAGATGCATTTTTATTTTTAATACCCCTCAGAGAGAAGATAATGCATTAAACTACCCTCTCAAACACTAAAAGTTAAACTGAGGGTTTTTCTTTTTTATGGTGTTGAAGAATAAAGGATTTTAGCTGGGGGATGGAGCGAGGAGTTGGGGGGCATTTACATTTAAGGATAGTTAATAGAGACCTTGTTTTGGAAGTTTCTGTTGAGAAAATGTCCTGCTTTTATGGCGTCCCCTGTTGAATAAGACTATCCCCCCATAATTATCCAAGCACATCATACATTCCGCCACAGCCTTCACGGTGTGTTAGGTTTGGGAACAAGTTACCATATCTGGAAAAAACGAGTGACTCAAATGGAAGCGTTACAGTGCTTCTCTCCTCTGTGAAGATATCCACGTCATCAACTTGTCATCCAAGTGGAAAGGCACATTTTTATCCTTTGGTGGATCTGTCTTGTTCACACAGTGTTGATTGCTCCTCCCACAGCTGCGTGCTGAGTGCAGCTAACAGAGGGCTCACTCATTCTGTTTACTCCCACCCTTACCTTGTCAGAAAGAGAGAATCGTATTGATAGTGTGTGATATTAGATATTTAGATATTATATGAAATATAATATTTAGAATTTAGATATTATATGAAATAAAATTAAATATCCTTGTTAGTAGTGTTTAAACTTCTCAAACTTTGATACAGAACAACAAATACATTTTTTATCACATTGTGTTTCATTGGTGTGTGTATGTGTGTGTATATGAAATAATACCTATAACTGAAACAAATCTCATAAAACATTACTTGCCTCACTATATGCATTCCTAATACTTTGTACTCTGTTGTATTGTATTTTATTTTATTTCATTAAAAAAAAATGCTGGGCACAGCCCACTGTTGATTTAGCGATCCACTAAATGGGGTAGTGACCTGCTGTTTGAAAAAATACTGCATCAAAGAACTCCTATGGAAACTGCATGCATGGCATTACACAGTCAGATTTCCACTGAACTGATGAGATAGTTACTCAGTGAGGTCAAATACAGACCTAGGCATGGTTTGTTTTGTTTCATATATGACCATAAGCCTAGCTTATGTGGAAGACACTCTGATAGCAGGTTCCTTAAGGTAGTTTGAAGTCCACCTTAGGAAAAAGCATTGTAATACTTTTAGAGAATTAGCTTAAACTGGAGACAAATACATTTTAATTGCTTTTGTAGATGCCTTAGATAATGACTTTTCTCTAACAGTTGGTACTGTCATAAGAAGGCTGGTCATCTTGGTATAAATAGAAGGTATCTCAGTTGATTTCACCTCTGCCCTAAGCTTTCTTGGATTACCTTTTCCCCTTACACTTTAAAATAATATGCTAAAGTTAGAAAAAGAAGAATTTCCATACCAAACTAAACAACAGTTAAGGATTTTCTTTTATAATATTTATTCCAACTGGGCATACCACTAAATTAATTCTTCTTAGAGTCAGTAGAGATCTGTTGTATATTGTGTTCCAAACACAGGACTTGTGTGGGTCACATGCACAGAGGTGACTTATGCACAAGCTCTTAAAGTGGAAGTGTTTGAAAACTGGACTCATACTTTGAAGTCAAAGGAAAATGATATATGTTAATATCTAACTTGATTTGGGAGCAAAGAGTTTCAAAAAGCAGGTGGAAATTGGACTCTGCCTATGGCATCGTTTATAGCATGCCTGATTTAAGATGTGTGTAAGAGACATTTTCCTTCACTAGGAAAGAAAAGCTGTTATATCCTGCCATTTACTTTATTTTTTTAATCTAACTTATTTTTCCTAATGATTAACATCAATGCTTTTGACATTGTGGGTGTTGTCAGACAGTTTGTCACACGGGGAAAGAGCAGAGATGAAGGTTGGCAACCTCCCTGCTTGGTACTTTTCCATCAGCCTTTACTGTTACTTCCTTTCCACTCTGAAGTAGTTCCAAATCTGATATTGTAGGAACTTGATTTTATTTCCTGACTACATGAGTATTTGAAGTAAATTGGGCTATTTTCGCTCTTAGGTTTATTTAATGTGCTCCACACAGAAAAGGATGTAAAGTAAAAGCAATATCAACAATAACTCACAGTTGACAAAACACATAACAAAAAAGGGCTTTGTGAGGTGTAGAAAGTCAAGTTATAGGTACTCCCCAAATTCACCCTTCCACTCTCCTTCCTTTACTAGCATTCTCTACCAACTTTGAAGTGTTGGTTGGGGTTAAGATAAAATGGAAGTATAGATAGAGCTTTTTGCTTCTCAGACATTTGCCACTTCCTTCTATAGCTAAAGACAGTTAACCTCAAAGTAACCAAGAGTGCCAGACTGGAAATAGTTTCTATGAACTGTATTGGTCATAATTTGAACGATTTCTACTAGCCATGACTTGGCAAATGGCAAGAATTAATATAACTTTCTTAGTTTGTAATACTGTCAAACTATGACACCTTTGTGATCAGCCCCAAGTGAAGCTGACTGTTGTTCCCGGTGCTCCATTCTATGCATAGGTTCTAGATCATCGTTTCTGAAAATAGTACTGAAGTAGGTGGCTTGTAAGAGTCACTGCAACAACCAAACTAATGATGGGAAACTGATGAGACTGAGAGCCATCAGTATTACACCAGCGTGCTTTAGAGTTTTTATGACATACTCAACAATCATTCTCTTTTGCTATACCAAGGAAACCATGGACCCATCCATTCCTATTCTCTCCACTCTACATATTGACTACAGTGATTTGCATTATGTCATATAACATAGGGGATCTTAACACGGTTTTAAATTCACTTGTCTTCACAACTATAGTTAACATTTTTCTCTTGAATTGAATCATTCCTCGCTGACCTTGGGTTTTATTTTTGTTGTTATTTTTATTTCATTCAAATTACATTTTCTTTATCCTCAGTAACATCGTTAGCCTTATTTCCTAGTGGATGATTTTGCAGAAGAATGAATTATCCTTTGGCACTTGCATCTTACCCATGTGCACTTGCTGTATGTATTTTCTTGAGTGCAGGAAGCAGCTTTTCGTTTTCTAAATGAAGAAGAGTGAGGCCAAATGTTCTTTTCTAGCTCCCTTCAAAATATGAATTTAATTCCTTTTCCTTAATTTTGAAGGCAAATGGTGAAAAGATAATGATATGTCTGAAATTGGGTGAATAGTATTCTTTCTTCTCACTGAAACAGTGTGGAGGAACCTACCCCTTACGCAACATTTCCTGTGCAGCACTATAGATGCCTAAGAACAGCGGTGGTTTCCATTTGGCTGGCCATACTTGCATGTAGTTTGCCAAAATAGAGAAACAGGGTGCAGCCATTCTAAGACCAGACGTACTCTGAGCATGTTTCTCTCTCTATTATCTGAGGAGAGAGAGCTCTGGGTAAAGGAAGACGTGAACTACTGTGGACATCTCACAGTTGTCAGTAGCCTTCAAATACCTCTGTCTTTTCTCCTTCCTCCTTCTGTTCACTGGATACCAATATACTTTGTCATGATGAACTATTAATTTTTCTTTTAACAAGGTATGTTCAAGAAAAAGAAAAAAGAACCAGTATTCATGCCGTGTAATAGCATATGGACCTTGACATTCTAAGGTAGAATCTAAGTAAAATCATAAAAGATTTGAAGAAAATTATGCCTGACATGTCTGAGCTTTCCTGAGTTCTTCTGGATAAGAAAACTGTGTCCTCTCATTCCCTCGGGGCCTTAGTTGTAGGAGAATAATGGGAGGGATTGAGGTTGGCTTTGACTCCACGTGGAAAATTTTGTTTCCCTGATGAGCCTGGCTAGCACTCAGGACACCAAACATTCAGCTGTAGTCACATGACTGTCACCTCATCAGGGTGACATGACTGTCACCCAATCATATTGATACCTGCCCTTAATGCCATGAGTTTCAGTTCATCTGAGCAGCATGAAATATTTGGGTTAACCTGCAGCCATTAGAATTTGGAGAACAGAAGAAAATCCTGCTTTTCTTTATCCTGTGGTGGCTCGGCAAGATCCCCAAATGTACTTGCTGGTGACTTAGCACACAGTCTATCAAGGGTAGGAGAAGTGGACACGCAGCTGTGCTGTGACTTATTCAGACTTTGCTGTTTTAATGGCGGAAAACCTGCTGTGACATCACCTGGCCACCAGGGGATGTGCTGTTGCCAGAGAGCCCTTAACTTCATGTGCTAGCACCTCCTGGGGAAGGAAGAAAGGCTTGCTGATTGTCTTTTGGTGCAGTAACGCCTTCACAGAGCCCTATCTTCACTTCTAATGAAATAGGCATCCATTTTTTTTGTTCCCTTTGTCAACTTGCCAGCGAGGGCTCAGCCCACTTTTCTGAGTTAATAAGAACCCAGAGAGAAAAGAGAACGTTAGCCATGGTTCCAAACACCAACTAAGCTCTTTGCCTCAGCCTGCTTGGTGGCCGGCCTGAGCCTGCACTGACCCGTGTGGACTTGCCTCTCTCGTGGTCCACACCTGACCTGCACACATACCTTGTTGATAAAGCCAGCCCGCATGTGGTCACCGTAATGAGAGCTGGATCTATCACAAGTGTCCCACCTGATTTCTTGAAAGATTTTATTAGCATCCGTGTTCTCTATGGCAAACGTTTAATTATAAGGGCACTGATGGTCCAGTTCAGCTCTGCTTGGCTGGTTCTTCAGAATAACCATTCTAAAATCTGTTCATTCTCCTTGTGTGTTATACATTGTACCTAAGAGTTTATATAATTTGATTTCATTTAATCCTCCCAGCAACTATTTGAAATAGTTACGATTATTTTCTCTATTTCACAGATAAGGAAAGTGAAGCTTAGAGAAGCTAATAAAATGTGATGGCTGGGATCGTTCAGCTAATAACTGTGTTGCTAGGGGCTAGAGTCATGCCCATCTGCCTCTGAAGGCGCTATGCTTAAATGACACTGTGATTCTCAATTTGAGGGTAGGGGCTGTGGCTAAGACCTGTCCCCCCCCCAGTGGAGTATAGCAGAAGGACTTAGGGACTTCTGTCAAACTGCTTGTGTTTCTACTGCCCTGTCCCGTCCCTCCGCCTCTGCTCCGGGAAGCATATCAGAGTGGGCAGAATGTCTGTCACTGCCACACTGAGTCACTGTTCTGATGGGGTGTGCCATAGCCCTCGGGAGCATTGTGATGGAAAAATAGCTGAGAACCAGTGGGCTGAAGGATGGCTGAAACATGCCCAAGCAATTTTTCTGGGACTTCCTGCATGAGGAGCGCTCCGTGATGGAGAGCTTCAGGTGCCATTACATCGCTGCGAGTGCTGAGGAAGGAGAGAAAACAGCCATATATATGAAAAACATGAAAACATATACATGAAAAATGTAGGCAAAATGCATATACATGAAAAACATATGCACGTATTAAAATGGATATGAAAAACATACATCTACATCTATGTATTAATAAATGACTCTAGATATATATTAATATGTCCTTCTCTCCCAGTTCCGGCAGCAGCAGGAGTAAGGGTGCAGCTGTTATGCATTCACTATGCAACACCTCTTCATTGCTCAACTGCTGGGTGTCTTGCGGTGTGAACTGGGGCACGGTGGGGCACGGTGCCAGGCCTTTGAGGAGTTTACAATCCAGTGGGCTTTTTCTTTTTCTTGAGGATAGCACTGGCAGTTCAATTTATAGATCAGTTCTCTTAGATCCTAATGATTCAGACAGAGCATTTTATAGACAAATCTTCTGAGAAGTTAAAAAAAAAATAGGGTAATACAAGGACAAGGTCCCATGCTTTTTAGTCCCGAATAGTGGATTAGGACCACATTTGGAGCTCGAGGTTTTTTTACTTAATTACAGGATTAATACTAAGTGTGACTTTTTCTGTTTCCCTTGGCAACTTCTAGCTTACAATCAATTAGAAATGGCAGCTGACAGCAAGGAAAGACCCAGAAGAAACATTAATTCTACATTCTCAGCATTTCCGAGTTATTTGTTTAAGGGTAGAAAGGCCATTTATAACTCAACAGCCTCTGTGATCATGAGTGAAGTACATCACATCGTGCAGCACCAGGAAAGTGGTGTTTTCTTCCTTAAGCACATCATTTATCCTGTCGTTCCCCAGCTCTAAAACCTTCAGTGTTTCTCCACTGTCCCCAGACTCCTTCCCATGGAATTCAAGGCCCTCTACAATAGGGACCAAATGTCCCTTTTGGTGCATTTCCTTCTACCCGTAGGTTCCCCTAGAACCCTAACTAATCAAACAACTCTTCATTCTTTTAAAATATGTGACCTGTCTTGATTCCGATACTTAGCCAATGCTCTTCCCTATGAGAAGATCCCCTCCCCATCTCTACCTGTCAAAATCCTCTTATTTTGTAAAACCAGACTCAAACAACATTACCTCTGCAAAGACCTTCAATATCCGCTATTCGAATTAAGCATTCCGTATTTGTGCTAATAGCAGTTTCTTCATACCTTAGCTAAAGCATTTAATACCCCTCCTCATTTTTTTTCAGTTAGCTAGGTACATTGAGGATTACATTCTTTGAAGGTAAGAAGCATGTCTTACTCATTTTGTGTTACTTTTCAATGAGAAAAAGATTTTGTATAAATGGATAATTTTTTTTTTGAGACAGAGTCTCACTCTGTCGCTCAGGCTGGAGTGCAGCGATGTCATCATAGCTCACGGCAACCTCAAACTCCTGAGCTCAACAAAATGATTAATTTTTAAATGGTTTAAGATTAGGTAAATTTTAGATCTATGGAAAAAGCACTTATGTGAAATTCCATGATGATACTGAAGAAATCGCATTATTATCTTGAGTTGCTCTAATCAACACTTGCATCTTTTTGATCCTTTTACATACCAAGCAGGTTTTAACCTCAGGGCATTTAAACTAGCTGTTACCTCTCCCTGCAGATCCCTTTTTTTCTGGAGGGTCACATGGCAACTCCTTCTCAAGGCCAGCACACTGACCCATCTTACAGAGGCTTTCTCTGACCTCTCAAACCGTTGCTGGTCTTGCATTGAGACAGAAGTCTCCAATCACCCTATCACAGTGTCCTGTTAGCACCTTCATAGCCAGATAAGTTGTCGTTCATGTGCTCATCATGTGACTCCTAAGCTTCATGAGAGCGGAGGCCCAGTCTGCTCTGCTAATCATTGCATCTCCAGGACCTAGAGTAGTGCTGGGCTCACAGTGGTGCCCTTTCCATCATACTGTATTATTTAAAATAAGTGACTTTCACATTGGCTGCCAATCCCTGTAACCTGTGGGGCTTAAAAAACACAGAAGTGCAAGATTGACCTCAAAGATTCTCATTCAGTAGGCCTGGAGTGACACCCTTAAATTTAGATCTAAATGTATGAATCATCAAAGACTCAGGAAAACAAGGAAAGATAAGCTTTCTATAGCTTCTGAAGTTGTGGTTGTTTTTAAGGCTATCTATATTTATCTTGAATCCTCATCCCATATCCTTAATCCTTGTGACTGCTGCAGAGAGAAAATAAGATCAAACATGAATTTGTATTAGCCATAGAAACACCCGCAGTTCCAGAGTTTTAATTATTGCTTCATTAATGTAAAAGTTTAATTATAGTTATAATGTATAAACAAGTTTTGACATGTGCTCTACAAATAAAAAATGTAAATAATTATCATGCGGAATCCTGTCTCAATGCAAAACCAACAATTGCAAATGATTTTTAAGGAATGTACTGTATACATTTCAATAGCTATTGGGTTATGTTTTCTGGTAGCTCATATAAAGCACATGACATGTAATAACTTAAAATAGATGCTTATTTTATCCATAATATAATACTTTGTTATCAGATTCCATTAAAATTGTTTAGCAAATTTCCTTGAAAATAGAACTTTCCTTTTTCCCTTACATTCCCGTATTTGCTATCAGACTATTCTTAGACTCTCCACTTGACTCATCACCTGGTATCTAGGCAGATCTATGATTATGACATGCTGTCTCCCTATTTACATGTAAGCCATGGGGAGGGGAGTGAATAAGAGTCACATTTGGGCATCTATTACCAGAACCACTTAGCCAGTTAGTTACAGACCCAGCACTGGAATTCCTCCTGCTTCCTATCAAAGGTGTCGCCGTATTCCTAAGTCATTAGGAAGAAAGAGAAGAGAAGAGAGAACAGAATACTCAGAGATGTCTGGCCATGTCTGTGCCTTTGATAATCAGAACAACTGTGGTGAATCTCCCGCAGGGATCGCCAGAAAAGATTTTCCCAAGCTTTTCTGTACCATGTAGAGCTACATTTAATTTATAACTCAAAAATATTTCTTAATACAGACTCATAATCATGCTTGCTGAAATTTCAGCCCATCCTTCTTCTTGTTTGCTGAGAAAAGAGCTGGCTGCTGTTTCCTTATGAACGGTCTCTAGAGATGTCCTTTTTCCAGATGAAAATCTGCTTTGACCTTCAAACCACTTGAATCATTTTATTTTTTCTTCTTGGTAGTTCTGTTCTCTTCTTACTCTCTAATTTAATAGCTCTAAGCTGCACATATCCACCACGTGTTCCAGTTCAATATCAAGCGGGTAGGAAGTGAGTTCATGAACTCCGAAGTGCGAGAAATATAACTTTCCTTATTTTTCTGCAACTCATTCTCACTTCTATTTTAAGTTCTTTTTGTACCAAGGAGAATTTTAGGGACATGTTTGCCCCTAAAGCAAGAGATACTCCCCCCTTTCTGCCTGCCAGGCCCCAAAGTAGACTCTTTTACTTACACCTGTAATCCCAGCATTTTGGGAGGCTGAAACAGGATTGCTGGAGGCCAAGAATTCAAGACCAATCTGGTAAACATAGCAAGATACCATCTCTACAAAAAAAAAAAAAAATGTAGAGTTTAGAGGTCTAATATGCAGAATGGTCAAAAGGATTTTTTTTAAAAGCACAATATGTTTTCCACCCAAGATAGAATATTATATAAAGTACTAATCCAGACTGGGCATGGTGGCTCACATCTGTAATCTTAGCATTTTGGGAGGCCAAGGCAGGCGTATTACTTGAGGTCAGGAGTTCAAGATCAGTCTGAGCAACATAGCAAGACCTTGTCTCTACAAAAAATAGAAAAATGAACTGGGTGTGGTAGCATGTACCTGCAGTTCCAGCTACTAGGGAGGCTGAGGCAGTAGGATGGCTTGA
>CAUYSK010083139.1:0-23543 GCA_963575035.1 Avahi laniger | reverse complement strand
AAAAAAAATGCAAAGTTATTACTACCAAAAGTGTAATAGCTGCCAGAATTATTCATTTCCAATCTAGTGACAAAGGGAGCTTGGTTTATTTAATAGATTTCTTAGGTTATGTTCCCTAGAAGCAGAGCCTGAGAGGAGGATTTAGGCTCAGGCTTATTTGAAGGAGTGTTCTTTAGGGGGGAAAAAAAAATCTCTAAGACAGGAAGTAAAGCAGGAGAAAGGAAGGAAACAAAAGTGGAAAAGACAGTACCCTGTGGGGTGAGGACAGTGGAGAAGGGTGGCAGCTATGCACCTCCCACAGCCACAGGGGAAGGGTACACTGGTTCACAGCAGGGACAGGGGTTGGGGACCACACACTGTTGGGATAGGGAAGAAGAAACCTCAATGGCACAATAAACAACGATCATGAGAGTTGCTTCCCTCTGGCCCAATCTTAGAAGAACTAAGCTGTCAGCAATGGCTGCAGAGTGGATAAGTCTGGATGCTTATTTTCCAGCCATGGGTTTCATCAACACTAGATATGGCTGGGGGACCAGGGGTAGGTCTCAAAGAACACTCAATCCCTCTGTTGACTGATGAGTTATGATAAGAGCAGGTTTAAAAGATGAGCTGGAGTATTCAGATTTCTTCATTTGGATATTCGAAGTAGGCAGTATTTGGAGAAAAGTCAGAAAGACCACAATTAATGTACAAACTGAAGTTATGAGGGAGGGAGGCAGATACTACGAGTCAGCAGCAACCATGAGTTGGGAAAATCGCAGACAGGACAGAATGAGGAAGCCATTCGCTGGAGAAATGGAAGACAAAGCAGAAACATAAGGGTGGCTGAATTATACTGGTAGAGCTCCAGACCACAGAACTATGAAGTTATGATGCTATTTTTTTTTTTTCAGGTTAGGAGGGAAGATTTCAAAGAGCATGCTCAGGAAACACTAGATTGGATTTGTGTTTGATTGCTCTAGGGGGAGGGCAGGTACTATTACTTACATGATCTTGTTTTGTCAAACACTGAAATGCATTTGATATGCCTGCAAGTGGGATCGTTCTGTGTTAAGAGGGACCAAAGAATGCTGGAGGACAGGATACTTCCAGAAAGAGAATGGTAAAGAAAGTGACTTTGAAAAAGATAGATGTAAAAGCAGAATTTTAAAGTTATAAATAGGAGAATGTATGATATAAACTGATTATACAATGACAGTGATTTTTTAAATTTTTTATTTGCAGAAGTGTGATTCAACTAGGGGGATGGGGACCAGGTGACATCTGGACTATACGACATTATCTGGTAAATGCCCGAGAGAGGGATAGAGGTGTGCAGAGAATTCCAAGTGAAGTTACAGGAAGGGCACTTGCCAATCAGTGATGGATTTCTGGAGAAGCTGAAACCAGAGAGAGGCTCCAAAAATGGGCAGGGGTTAGGCCTGGTGAAAAGGAGGAGAGCTCAGGTCATTGTTATGTACAAGAGTGAAAAATGTTGGATTATGTCAAAGGATCTTGCTACCTTCGAGTCAATGACTCTTTATAATGTTTTTCTTGAATAGAAGATCTTGGAACTACTAATCTCCCTTAGCAGGGGAAGAGAAAGGCTTTCATGCCCGAGGCTAGGGTTTAGTGAAGAAAGTCATTTCTTTTAGGCTATAGGGTTTCTGAAACAGTGATAAGGTAGGTAGGGCCAGACTCAGTTATCACAACCCATCCCTTCTTACTGGTGAGAATATTCTATAAGAGGTATTAAATATACAAATTTTTAAGTCAAGCAGGGTGGCAAACTCTCCAGGAATTGTTATAACTTCCTTAGTATTTAAATGATCAACTGTTTGACCCAAGAAAGAATTGTGTGCATGCATATGTACAAGTGTGTGTGAAAACACATCCATAGATCCATTTTTATGAAGTCAGGAATCTTAGATATACTTTGTTGTTTTTTCATTTGTTCTTTGCATTTAAGGTTTGATAATTGATTTCCTGGACATGGCATTAAAACAAGTGACAAGAGACTACAAAATGCACAATAAAATGAAAAAAAAATGACAACAAAAAAAGATGGAGTAGATTGAGAACAAGTTCATGGCATGTTTGTGAGTCTCTAATTCTGTGATTAGAGAACATTTAATATCAAGTCAGCAGAAACATCTCAGTAATCAATGATCTATGTAGGTATGAAATTTTTAGGCTCCTCTTTTTCTTGAAAGCATTGTGTAAAGCTTCTACACATCTTTCCTTCACTCTAGTTTCTAAAGAATATTTAGGAGACAATTTCACAGCTTTTGGTGCTAACAGTGCTAATCATAGATACTTAGAGTTTAACTTTAAATGGAACATTTTTCCTATTCCCACTGAGTACTGTCAAAAGTCAAATATAACCACTACAAGAAAAAGTATTAATCAGATCAGTTCAAGGTCAGAACTTCAATGGAATGCTCTAAAAATCAAAACATTGTGCCCCTAATGTGATAATATGTACCTATAAACAGAGCTTTCTGGTTGATGCCATCAACCACTTTGCAAAATCTTGCCAATAATTTTATTGCCATAAAAATTGGAGAGCTGATTAGTGGGTTACTTAAAACTGTAATCTTAGCTTTTTGTGGATTTATTTAAATCTAATTTAAAGAGTTCCTTAATATTTATTTTAACAAAAGTTTACTTAGAAATTTTAGATTAGGAAACAGTTTTGAATGAGTACCACTGAAACTAAAAGTAGTCGGATTTGTGGCATTTCTCCAAGGTAGCTGTATTTCCCTCAAGGCCAATTTGTCATTGATGAAGCATCCGTCCAAAACCATTCATCTGTGTTTTGAGAACCTAGGATCAATCAAACACTCTGTTTGGATAGTCAACTATTGTTTTCTAAGTAAAGATAGATGATGATAGGTGAATATAATATTCGAGGTCTAACTTTAATGTCTATTTATTTTTCTGAAATTGGAAAAATACCAGGGTGGTATTTTGGACTTTTGCCTTATCTCACAATTAAGTGCTTATTGGAAATTCAGAAAAGAAAACAGTTGAAGGGCACATGAAAGTCTCATGATTTCTTTTTTCATTTTGTGCTAATGTCACTTTTTAAGGTAATGGTTTGAATATATTGCTGATGATGGAACTGGATGTTTAGAAATTACTGAAGATTTTCCTATTTTGAACTATCAAAACCAGGGTGTCTTTCTATCATATGAGTATCTGTGTACTCTTTCTTTCTGATCTTCCCCATTCTAGTACAGATATACATGAATTGAAACTTTTAGCCTTCACCAATATAGGATAAATTATAACTTTAAAGTGGAAACTCTACAAAGAGATATACACTATAGGTTAAGATTTTCACTTAATATCAATTGAACTGTTCTCAGTTGACATTACACTAATAATTATTTGTTTCATGATCTATCTCTTATTGGACTGTGAGAAACTTCTATCTCAGTGGCTGGATTAATGGCTAATATTTAGTAAATTTTCTATATACACTTGAAAACAAATGAAGTACATAAAAACGATTTTAAAAATGAAGGGAAAAGAGATAATATTTTTAGTGTATAGTATATGTTAGACTATTTGTGAATCCCCTTCAAACACATTATCATCTTTATTCAGTTACTGCAGTGAACCTTTGAGAAGTATGAAGATAAACAGAATCAGAGCACTTTAGTGACTTGCTCAAAGTCATTGGGCTGGTAGTCACAGGTAGGAGTTGAGCTGTCTGTGTGATCCCAGGGTCCGTGTGCTTAGATTGCCGCAGTTGGCTGCCACACAGAAACCGTTACCATTTTACAAGGTTAAATAAGAAAAGAAAATTCTTTGTCCATCGTATTTCATTATAAAGAAATTCTATTATGCTTCAAAATTGATTCTATTAGGAGCATTTCTTTTAAGGAAGTAGCCGCTATTAAGTGTTCTCTTTAAATTCGAGATGGGAGAACAGCAACATTATTGTTGCTATAGAAGTTTTGGCCAATTAAAAAGGATACAAGTTTTAATAATAAATGTAGGAAAATAGAAAATATGATTTGAAATTGTTTGGATACCTAGAAGCATCAAAAGACAACTAAAAATTATTAAATCTTAAGTGAATTAAGTGGCCCGATGCATAATGCAGACAACAGCAATACCCATTCTTTAATGCATTCAAGAAATATTAGTATTACCATGTGCAATGACAATTCTAAATACTAGGAATATAGTGGGGAACAAAAGTGACAAAAATTATGTTCCCACTGAGCTTACACTCTAAAGGAAGGAAACAAATGATATTTATTTCTCTCTTGCATACACTCACATACATAAAAGTTGTCTAATTGTTCTACAATTTAGTAGCCCTATGAGGTAGGTTCTATATTATTCTCATTTTACACATGTGGAAATTGAATCAGAAGGAGGTAAGCAATTTTCCCAGGGTCATGACAAAGGGATGGAGACAAGATTCAAATCTAGGCATTTCATGCTTATGTTAGGTTTGATTTGTCGATAGTAACATAAAGAAATAATAAAGCAGGATAAGGGTACAGAGTGTGTCAGAGGAGCTCTTTTATTTAAAGTGTTGAACAAAGGCCTCTAGGATGAGATTGCATTTAAGAGAGACTTGACTGCAGTGACGATTTAGCTATGAAGTTATCCTGGGATAAAAATTCCAGGCAGTGAGGACAGTAGGTACAAAACTCCTGTGGTTAGAGCATGCTTGATGTGTTCTATACATAGCAAGAAGGCCAGTGTAGCCGGAATAAAGTAAGGGAATGAATGGGAATGAGGTCAGATAGTTATGGGCCATGGTATGGAATCTGTAGACCATATTTGGGCTTTGGATTATTCTATTAGAGATGGGAAACTACTAAGAGATTTTTGAGGATAGGTCTGGTATAATCTAACATTTTAAAAAGGTCCATTCTATTACAATAGCTTTATAAAGACTAGACTATGGACTTGCAATTGTCCAGGAGGAAAAGTGCTCAGACTAGGCTACCACCTATGTAGAAATGAGTAGATTTTGGATGTATTTTGAAAAAAGAACCAGTGAGATTTATTGATCAGCTCTATGGCATGTGAAAAAGAGGAGATGGTATAATTCTACAGATTTTGGCCTGTGTGATCAGATGAATAAAATTGCCATTTACTGAAAGGGGAATATTGGGGGAAAGCCATATTGGGTGTAAAGAAAATCAGGAATTTTATTTTGAAAATTTCAAATGTTAGATGCTTATTAGACACATACTTGGAGAATTTGAATGGTTGTTGCAAATAGGAATCCAGAAACCAAGGTTAGAGCCCACATTTAGGAATCTTCTATATCATGAATTATTTAAAACTGAGGGCCTGGATGAGCTCACTTAAGGATGAGTTTAGCAAGAAAAGAGGATTGATTCATCGGGCATTCTGACCTTCACAAGTTGGGGCAATGAGGAGAATGCAGCAAAGAATCGTGGGGAAAAGCAAACAGTAAAGGAGGAGGATTTTAGTGCCTTGTGTTGCAAAAGTGAAGAACAATCTGTTTTGGTAGAGGGAGTTATCAACATTATCAAATGCTGCCAGTGGATCAGACAGGATGGAAATCTATGATTGGGTTTGTTGATAAGGAGAGGTCGCTAGTGACCCTGACAGGTATTTGGGCGCTCTGGTGCCAATGAAACCCTGTTTGGAATGGATCCAGGAGAGAATGTCAGGAAAAGAAATGGACAAAGGGGGTATAGTCAACTTCTGAATAGTGTTCTAAAGACATTAGTTTATGGGAGGACATAAGATTAAGGGATAGGTTTTGTCAATATTACAGATATTAAATGTATGCTCATGAGAATGGGCAGAGAAGAAAAAAACCAATATTGCAGGAGAAAGAGGAGCATTTCCCAGAGTGAGGTTCTGTAGTGAGCAAGAAAGCATCCAACTTAGTCTGCAAGCAGAACACTTGGTCCTGTAAGGAAGTGTGTATATTTCAGCCATTGGAACAGGAGGGGAGCAGAGTATATGAATTCAAATGTGGGTGGGTTGATTTGTAAGCATGATGATGTGCACATCCTCTTGAATCCATTTTCTATATATTACAAAACTCAAGAATCATTATTCAGAAAAAGGGAGGGAGATTCTATGGACTGAATTGTGATCCCACAAAGTTTGTATGTTGAAACCCTAACCTCCAACCTCCAATGTGATAGTATTTGGAATGGAGCCTTCGAGATATAATTGGGTTAAGGTGAAGTTGTGAGACTGGGGCTGTCATGATGGGATTAGCACTTTTGTGAGAAGAGACACCAGAGAACTTGTTCTCTCTCCCTGCTGTGTGAGGACACAGCGAGAAGGTGGCTATCTGCAAGCCAGTAAGAGGGTCCTCACCAAGGAACCAAATCTCTCAGTACCTTGACCTTGGAATCTATGTCTCCAAAAACATGAGAAAATAAAGTTGTTTAACCCACTCAGTCATATTTTGTTATGGCAGCCCGAGGAGACTAATATAGAAGATGTGTTAGAAATTTGAGAAGTTATATAAAAGTAATATAGGAGAATAGTAAAGTGAATTGACCAGGGGAATAGTACATTTTTCAGCAGTACTGAGGGCTTAGTTAGGATTTTTATTCTTGAATTTAAAGTTGGGCTGTTCAGCATGGTTTCAGGTTTTCTTCTGGCCATATTAAGCTAATTTAAGTACAGGGTGAGTAATGCTGGATAACTAGGTTTGAGTTATTGGGGTATTATATGATGGAGGGAAAGGGAATGAGGGTGTTTACAACCATATATTAAGTATATAGTATAGAGATCACATAAATCATGGCAATACACTTATTATGGGTGAGGCATGTATGACCCATTAAAACATTTTGAGAGATGTCGTAGGTTTGTAATGTATCGGCTTGGCGAGGCTGAACTGCATTTCCCAGATTCCCTTTCCTGTATGTTTCCAGTTAGAGGGAGCTGCTAGAGCCATTTTTGTATTTGGGAAGTGGAAGTTGAGCAGGAGCCATGGTGGAGTTCACACACAGTGGTACTTTCTCAAACCTTGGTGTGGAGCAGCAGCTGGGTGTGCGGCTTCACCACCTTTCTCTGGGTCCTCGTCTCACTTCTCCCCCTTTTGAACATTTTTGTGTTTAGCTACACGATAAAGGGTGCCAACTTTCTGTGCATGACACTGTGTCATCAAGGTCACAGACAGAATAAACATAGCTTCTATTCTCCCCTATGTTACATCCATCTTCTTTCCTCCACTTCCTGCCCCTGGGACTTCAAGCTTCAGGATCAGACAAAAGACAGCAGCTGTATAGACACCACTGAGCCGGCTCCCACGATTGTGTTAGAGCTGATCCTGGTAACAAACACCTTATTTTATATAAAGTGGTCCTGCTTCTCTGATAGAATTCTCTCTGATACCAGAGGTGGGGAGCACTTGTCATCTTGTACACTGAGATCAACTATTGCACAGGTGCCAATTCTCCCTAAAATCATTTATGAATTTAACAGTCCTGACATATCCAGTTGGATAGCCTTTAAACTGTTCTTACTGACATTGAAAAAGTTCTAACAGTAAGTCTGCAAGAGAGCACAGAAAGCCTCAACATCAATTCTCTGAGAAGGCCTGGTGAGAGAATAGGAATAGAACATGGAAGAGTTCAGGTTCTGTACCATGCTTTGAAGCATTATATATTAAATAGCTACGTTGTGTGAAAACTCTACAGCAAGAATCATAAACTAGAATGCAAGATGTTCATTCCAGATGGCAGGAATTAAGTGGAAAATAAAATTGTACTTACAGCTAGCATATGGTAATATACGTGTGAGACACTCCTTATCTAAATGCTATACACATGAGCTCATTGAATTACTACAGTAGCCCAATGAGGTAGGTTCCATTATTGTTCCTATTTTATAGGTAAGAAAATGAAATCAGAGAGATTAAGGAACTTGGGCAGGGTTACACCAGAGAGTAATAGAGATCAAAACTCCCCTCCCACCCCAGCCTCTTCTATTTCCCCATTTTGATGTAAGCTCTACTATTTGAGAAACTACTCTGCAAGAGCAAAGGCAGGTGATAGAGCCAAGGAAGACAAGAGTGATTGACTTTGTCATTATTTATATATTTTTTAAAAGGTTGGGGTCTTAACCCCAGCTAGTGTCCAATTATTCCATCATAACTCACTGTAGCTTCAAACTCCTGGGCTCAAGCAGTCCTCCTGCCTCAGCCTCCCAAGTAGCTGGGACTACGGTTGTGGGCTAGCACACCTGGCTTCTGTCATTATTGTTGTGGGTTGTTGACATAAAGCTGGCAGAGTGACCTAGGGACAGACTATTGAATGAAATATGTTAAAGAGCAAGAAGCAAGACAAAAGTTGTTTAACATGCTAAACTTTTGAGTGGGGCATTTTAGTGCACGTCAACATAAAGACATCCTTCCAGCTCATTGCCATGCCAAGGTGGATTGCCTCACCTAACAGACCAGCAATCAGAATAGGGAGGGAGGGATGTCCTGTTGCTCCAGCTTACAAACTCTGTTTTTACTGTCAATGACAAGGCAGCAACATTGGCTGGAACGTGTTTGCCTCTGGGGAGAGTAGGGAAATAGTTGGTGTGTGTGGGGCAGGGTAGGATTTAGGGGATTGCTGGTTTTTGTAGAAGATTTTATAAGGTTTTTAAGTGTTCAGTCATGTACATATGTCTCTGATAAGTAGGCACTAAAACTTATAATGAAATCCACTTCTTTGCCTATCAAACTAGCAAAGATGTTAGTGAGCCTGGGATGAAATCACTAGCAAGTATGTGATGGAATGCACCAGTCATTGCTGCTGGCAGTGTTAATCGACGTGACCTTTCTGGACAGCAATTTATCAATATACACAAAGAGTCTTAAGAAACGTGATGTCGTCTGAAGAGTAATTTCACCCCTGAGAATCTACCCTAATAAAATAATCCCAAACATATAAAAGAGCATTAGACTCAAGTTCATAGTACTGTCATTAAAAATTCTGAAAAATGGGAAACAGAATGTCCAATCATAAGGAAATGATTGAATAAACCATGATACGTCCACTTGACAAAATTTTAAGTGCCACTAAAAATATTTACAAAGATTATGAAATAACATGGAAAGCGCTAATGGAATAATGTTCAGGGAAAAGAGCAGAACATAAAACTATATAAGATATATTTTATAAAGATAAAATATAGCTATATTTTCAAGTACACATATTTTTGTCAAAGGATTAGAAGACAAAGACCAAAAATGTTAGAAAAAAATAGTGGAAGGTACCTGGTAAGGAAAGTCGATGATTTTCCTTGCTTTGTTTCTGCTTGTGTGAATTTTCAAATGTTTCTTAATATATTTCAAATGAAAAAAACTTAAAACATTACATACAATGATAATAGTATAAGTTTAGTTGTCAGAAATGGGAATTGTAATGGACAAGCCTGAGCCCCTTCAACCCAATGACATTATGACTAAAGGGAAGTCGGAAAACTTCAAGAACGTAATTTGATGTTCTCCTATTGTAGCTGTTACTGAACCAACTTTCAAAGTAAAGCCTATAGTAGAACCTAAAATAAATATTCTGGATATGTGGCAGGGCTTGGTTTATTTTGAATCAGTTGAATGAAAAACTTTATTGTGATTAACCTGCATGGGCAAGGAGAAATTTAGCTTGATTCTTTGGTTATATTGCATGCATCTTGCTTATTCCACTGAAAAAAATTGATATGGCATTGGGAAAGGCTGGGGGGGGGAAGTGAAAAGAAGTTACAGCCAAATGTGTTTTATATTAGAGACTCTTCTAGACTGTGGCTCCAAGGTGGAATTACTCATTGGCATGATTTCTTTTCAGAACTGTTTACGTGCAAAAGCAATAATGTGTGTGCGCACCCATGTGCCCAGTTTTCTCAGGTTCTCTCAGGTTTCTGTGCAGTCACGAACTAGGATTTGAATCATGAGATGACAGCCAGGGCTTCTAACTTGTAACTCACTAACATAGTATTCTTTCTTTTACAATTTCTTCTGAAGGACTAGTAAATGCACATAGTTTTTCAGAAATGTTCAAAAACAGGATAAATAGCATTTCTTGGTTATTGCCCTAAAACTAGTCTTTTAGTATATCTTAAAGAAAAAATTAGAGAAACAAAAATAATACTTTTGGACACATAAATCTGAATTCTGATGGACTCAAAAGACATTATATGCAATTTTTTTTAAAAGTACCCTCATACTTCTTTTCCAAATGTGAAATTATTCTTTATTATAAAGATAATAGCAAAGAAAATATAACAGGGTAGTTCCTTCTATGTATTTTTGACCTTTTCAAATTTTTGAAGAGAGACACATGTAATAGATCAGGTCACTGCATTTTTACTCTTCTTTTTCTCCATTCCCAGTGAGATAATTATATTACAAGAATTTGTACATTCTGTCTATGCTTTCACTATCTACCATTTTACTTTCAAATTTGAATGCTGCCTCCAGCATTGTGCAATGTTTGGCTAACATCACGTTTTGGCTGCGTCAGTATGTTATACATTATTGCAATAGATTTTATTATTGATTCCAGATATGTTTATATGTCTTTCTTGTTCTCAGTTTCTGAAGGTTAATCTGTCTAGCATTGTTCCTATTCTCACAGAAAGGAAACCAGAAATCCTTGAGAGTTGGAAGAAAGTGGCATAAAAAGTGGGAGGGAAAAAGCTGAAGTTTTTGGAGCGAAAACTACACAGTGACTCAAAGGAAAATCTTGCTTAGGTATGAAAAATTGTAGACAAATTTAGAAGTATTTTCTATGTATTTTTCCCATTCTTGCTGAGTATCAGAAAAAAAGTGTTTAGTGATAGGCTTTTAAAGGCATGAAAATCATCTTGGTGTAGACTTCTGAAATTTAAACTAGCTCTATATTTGGCCATGAAAAACAGTGAAAATAGCAAAAGTGTCAAGTACAGTAGCTATAGTTTTTTTTTTTTTTTGCTAATCAATATGATGGACAAGTAGACACAGATGGGTTTATCTTGAAAGCTATTCCAGAAAACCTATTTTTTTCAGAAGGGCTTCATTTTAATTCCTGCCCCAATTTAATGAGTATATTAATATACGTGAATCATTAGATATAATCCAAACAGTTTTATCACCTATTACTTCTTTAAACTTTATTTAGTTGGGGAAAGCTTTTCTCTGTCCATTAGATGAAAATTTAGCAGATGCCAAAATGTTTATGCTCACACTTAAGACACAGTCTCAATGCATAGTTTTAAAAATAATCCTGTGCAAAATATTAATTAGCACTTTAATCAAGAATAAGCAGTTGAGATGGCAGGCTGGGGCTTTTGAGGAAGAAAAACTTGATACCTTTTCCTGGATCTGGATTCTCTAGCTGTAATTTTCGATTCTGCTGGGGTTGAAGAGGAAGAAAGTTAAGGAGCTACAAAAGGAAGTTCATTCCTAGCTGGTGACAGTGCCTTCTCGCTCTGGTCCTGTCAGGTGTTTGTCACTGTGCTTTGTCCTGTGGGCACTTTGAAGGTTCATGACTGGTCCTGTCCAGCAGCAGCTCTCATAGCACAGGTGAGGTGTCCCTATCCTCAGCCCTAGTGCTGAGACATCCTCCATCTCAGTACTTATCCAAGTGTGTTTTTTTTTTTTTTTTTTAGCTGTAGACCTGTTCTCTCCCCCACATCTGGTCCATGGGAAACACACATTCTTTGACTTAGAAATATAGTTACATAGCCCTCTCCTCTTGCTATTATCCCTGCACTCTCTCAGTCTCTACTGTTCTCCACCTGCTGAGAATATCAGGCACTCCAAGTGAGGGAGTCTTTATGTTCATTGAGATGTTCAGGCAAAAACACTCTTCCATCTCCTTGGGGAGTGAAGGTGGGGCTCAAGCCCAGCTTTTTCCACAGAAACCTCCCCCACAACATTCTATTTCATTTTCTGCACACTGTAACCCCTTTTGATATCCTTGATCTTACTGCAGAACTCAAGAATTACAGAATCAGTTTTTAGTACATTTGTGAATTCTGTACTTTGGACCCTAGCTTTGGCATACAGCATCTTTTGTTGCAATGGAGTTCAGGACATGCTACCCCAAAACACAGCATCTTGACATGTTGAATAGTTTAACCTTAAAGGAATCTGAGAAAACAATAGAAGGAAGATGATCTCTCTATCCTTTCTCCCCACTCCTTAGAGCAGTTCATAAAGCCTAGCAGGGGTTTTCTGACCTTCCCCTGAAGCAGGTAAGACCCTCATGTGAGAGGTGTCCTCTCTACAGCCAGAGGTAAGAAGCATCCTAATCTGAAAGACACAGAGATGCCAAAAAGAAGCTGAATAGGCCATGCTAAGTTCCCCAGTTTACATTATTCATCAAGCCTGCTATAAAAAACACTTGGATTTAACAGTTTCTTTAAGTCTTCATTTCCTTATGAAGGTTCTCGTGTCACATAAAACTTACATTAAATAAATATGTATGTGTTTTTCTTGTTAATCTGTCTTTTATTATGAGGCCTTATGCATGAACCTAGGATGGATAGAAGGAAAAATATTTTTCCTTCCCTACATTGCCTGTGCCAAAACTTTCAGTTACTGCACTGTTACACTGATGTGAACTCAGTGACAGTCATATTACTCTGATCGTAGACTAAGATTGCCAAAGAAAATAGAGGATGCCCAGTTAAATTTGAATCTCAGGTAAATAATAAATCATTTTTAATATATACATGTCCATGCATATAACAAAAATTATTCATGTTTATCTGAGATTCAAATTTAACTGGGCATCCTCTATTTTATTTTTTAAATCTGGCAACCCTATCTTAGCCAAACCCCTTTAAATGCAAATGAAAGACATTTTGATTAACATTTTAGTATCTGCAGGGTTTGTTTTATGTGTGTAGGTATATATACAAGGAACCTTCAAAATTTCATGGAAGATGCATTTTGTGAAAAAAACTATGCATGGATTACACAATTTTTTCACACCAAAACAAATTCATACTAACTTGTTATAACACATCCATACAGTTTGAATCACTGAGAAGGAAAAGACATCGGTTTGAAAACATCTCCTATCAGAGCAACGTGAATTCTGCTAAAATTGAAACAAGAACAAATAGCAAATTTATGGTGAAGCTTGGGTGGAAGAATGGTGAAATTACTGATGCTTTATGAAAAGTTTACAAATGAGTAAGACAATGTCAGAGATAAAGCCTACAGTGGCGGACCATCCAACCTGTGAGGAAAAAAATGATCGTATAAAAATATAAGGTGAGCAAACCTTTCACTTGATGGGTGATGTAATGGAAGAGAACTTTATTATAGAAGGTAATATGGAAAAAATGAACATCTTATTCCACTACTAGTTCAGCATTAGCTAATGGTGTGATGGCATTGGATAAAATATTAATATTTTATATTCAATAAAGAAGTATATTGGTGTGACTACCTCTGTGCTCACTTTTGGGTGAGGTGAAGGATGTGTAAGGTCTCACAATGTTTACGGGGAGGAGGTGTTAAGTAAGTAGGACACAAGTAACCTGAGGCTGTCTATATAATTTGAGTTCCTATGTGGCTCCTTGTTATATTCCTTAGGTGTGCTGAGTTTTAGCCAACTCATCACACTATGTTCCAGGAAGACAGATGCCTAGCTGTAGACAGCTGATTACTTTGCTTCTGTGTCCCACCCATGAAAGCTTAGTGCTCACCCTGCTGGGCAGAGGTCTCTGATCCTCTTCTGTGTCTGAGTGTGCTGCCGCATTCATGAATCATCCTTTGTTCAAACAAACTCTGCTAAAATTAATTTTGTCTGAAATTGCTTTTAAGGTTGACATCAGAAGTGGCAATATAAAGGAGACTTCCAGGGACCCAGTGAAGATTTCTGCCAGGCCTATTGTTTTCTTACAAGTAACTGGAGTTCATGGGTGATTTTCTTCTTGGATTTGAGCTTTGCAAATTTCCATGTTGTGCTCTCTGACTGAGAAATTCTTTGATTGGACTGGGACCAGTAAGTGGCCACCAGTAGATAAGGTTACTAGAAGACAGGGAATCATGGGTTCATCTAGATCCAAGGAGTCTAGAATTCCAGCCAATTTCATGTAAAAGAACTATGGACCCAGAATATGTGCTTTTCTAGAGAGATCTTACCAAAGATAACATAGTTACAGTGGGGAAACTCCTTATAAAAGGCAAACAGCCATGTGTCTTTATATTTAAAACAGCTACAGAGACCAAGGGGACCTTCTTGGATGTATTTTAAATCAAAAGATCCCAAACTATGCCTTGACATTCCTGCCTTTATTGTAAATAGACATGCCACTGGAAAAGAAATAGTCTACTTATATACCAGCCATTTGATAGTCTGGGCCAAAAGGAGTAAGTCTATTTCACCACTAGAGGAAGCCCCCAAAGACTTGATTCCCGGGACAACAATCAGCCAATCCCTCTCAGAAAAAAAAAAATATTTTTGTGATTGGGGTTCCAAATCAAGTCTAAAATATCTGTCTGAACCTGTTCAATTGACAATTGGACCATATCCAGAAAAATACTTGGAGAATTAGTCCTTTCTGTCTTGCTTTTCCCATGGGAACCCCCTTTTTTTTTTTGAACACTTGCTGACTGTATGTTCTGCCAACTTCTTTTTTGCTCTCATAATCTTTGCTATATCCCAAAACTCTTTCCTGCGGAAAAAAAAAAATCAGACTGGTCTGTCATTTAATCGTGAGAACAAACGAAAGATGAACCAGTCTCTGACTGTAAGGCAAGGGTAGCATAGGAAATGCCTGTCTTGTTCTTCAATGGACTCCATCCTGAAATCAGTTATGTAGTAAAAAATCACAAGTTGGGCTGGGAAACCACTGATTTAGCTGAATTAGTCTCCAATACTTGCTTTTCTGACATTAGTACTATTTTTAGCTGATCATTTTGAAACACTTTTACAAGAGAAATTTACATC
The DNA here is from genome assembly GCA_963575035.1 of Avahi laniger. Classification (NCBI taxonomy): domain Eukaryota; kingdom Metazoa; phylum Chordata; class Mammalia; order Primates; family Indriidae; genus Avahi; species Avahi laniger. The sequence goes on along the minus strand of CAUYSK010083139.1, from coordinate 8,658 downwards.
TGTAAAGGAAATCTCCACTTGCATGGGTCTCTCCCTTTCTGCACTGGGAAGAGAAGAGGACTAAGTTTCTAGAAACTCTCACAAGGGAGAGGGCATTGGCTTAAATTTACATAACAAGCCTTGCTTTGGTTTAAGGTGCTTTTCCTAGCCATCTTGTTTTAAGTGGGCCTTTACCTACACCCTTGTTTATTGATCTAGGCAAATGATAGTATTTAAGCCTTAAGTCTAAGCTCTGTGCATTTTTGATATAAACTTTCTACATTGTCTTCTCCATGTCTATGCCTTTAAAATGCCAGTTTAAGAGAGATGACTCATCAGAAAAAAAAATATATATTTAGAAATTGGGCAAAAAATTCTTTAAAATCTTTTCCACAAATTTAATATAAAGCTTTGGGTATGAAATTTTGTTCCATTAGCCAGAAATACAATTTTTCTCCATGTATTTTTTAATAAATTAGTGAACTTTGTATTATACCTGTCATATGACTAAAAATTTTAAAAAGCTATAAGATCACTTTCTCTCTCTATATATATGTGTGTGTGTGTGTGTATGTGTGATATTTTCCTACATCCAGATGATATTCCAAGATTAAATTGTAAAACAGTTCTATTTAATTGGCTTAAAGAAAAGCAAGCATTTATATAAATTAAGTATTCTTTAAACTCTTAGAAACTAACCCAAAATGTTTTTGAAGTTCCTGTAATTTGATTTTATTCAATACCATCCCTAATGGGACACCAAGAGGTACTTAAAAAAAACAGTTAAATAAGGTATTACAAACAAAATTACATTACTATTATCCCTGTCACCATTATTCTTCTGAGAAGGTCAGAAGAACAAATGGCATTTAAAAATTAAAATTGATAATGTAAGGACCAAGGCCCTTGGGCCTCCCTAAAGGTTCACTGAAAATCACTGCCATGAGGCAGATTGATTAATAGGAGAAAAGGCATACAAATTTGTTTAACATGTATGCATAGGAACCTTCAGAATGAAGACCAAAAGATATGGGGAAAATTGCCCATTTTAATGCTAAGGTTCAATGAAGTATGGATAGCTGTGTAGAAATGATTGGACAAAAAGGATATGATCTAATATAGACTGAGTGAAGAAACCCAGCAAGGCCTGTCATTCTTTGCCTCTCTGAGCATGTATTGCTTCCTTCTGGGTGTGGTGCAGGGCCCTCATTGGAATAGGGGTCTTATGACCTACAGTCAACCGAGGTAGGTCCAATAATTTATGGCTTTTACATAGAATATATTCAGGTTTTATGCTGGCTTTTGGGGAAAAAAAAGGTTTTAGTTTTTATGACCACCTTGGGGAAGAGGGATTTTAAGTTTCTATGGCTAACCTTCAGGGAGAATGTGACTATGAGACAGGAGGACAGGAGAAGTTCAGAGAAAAACTTTTGCCTCTGAGGCCTGTTTTGGGATATTGTTTTTCTGAGCCCCTAAAGCAACAAACTAAGGCAATTGGATTGCCTTGGCCAAAGGTATTATCTCATTGGCTTTGATGACAATCAGATCCACCTCTACTGTGAAACACAAATTAATCCCTTATGAAATATTAATAGTTATTGGGAGACATAGGCACCTAATAATAGAACCTCATATTTCCCATGCTTAAAAACTCTGATATGACTAAATACTACAAGGTTTTAATGCATTATGCCAAAATGTACTTTTATCAGGTAAAAGAAGCCACTAACTGAGGGCAACTGGAACTTTCATGATCTAGAACCTAGAGCTTGTGTCTTTTGGAGAAAGACTTCCCTTGAACTCTTTTGGAAGGGACCATGACAAGTTTTCACCCCCCAAAATTGCAGCAAAATTTCAAGGCCTCAAGTCTTGGGTCCACATCTCTCCACTCAAGAAGGCACCTGCAGACTCTTAAAACTGTACATCTATTGGAGATCAGAAAGTAAAACTGACCAGGGAGGTTTCTTCTCAGAAGATGAAATCCAAAATATAAAAATCTTTCCCAAGATTATAGATCAAAACTATTTTCCTCTGTCATAAAATTCTTGTCCTTTTTCTTTCTTCTTCTGTGTTTCCTTTATGTTTATACATGGTGAGATAATGGGATAATTAAGACTACATCATCCTTAACTGAATTTTGGATATGTCATTTTAAACCTAAATCCTTACATGATCTTAGAGATCTTCTAGTTCCCCCATAACAAATTTCACTGCTATTGCAAGTATGACTATTTGTTCAAATTGCACATGTGATTCTAGATTTACATATTCAGATTCCTTGCTTAAATCTAACAGTAGGCAAAATCTATAGTGAGGGATTTTCAGTTAAATTATGCTAGAAATTGAATAGGAAAACCAAAAGAAAAATAATATGACAGTTTATAAATTTATATCCTTCATCCTTTAATTGCAGTAGCCTCTAACTATGTGGTGATTCAAATGATAGAGCCTTGCTAGATTGACCAGAAGCATAAATGAAAGTACTTTATGCCCTAAAACTTGAAAACATGGAGGAAATGGACAAATTCTTAGAAACATACCTCCTTAGGCTAAATCAGGAAGAAATAGAATTCCTGAACAGATCAATAACAAGTACTGAAATTGAAGCAGCAATAAAGATCTTCCAACAAAAAAGTCCCAGACCAGATGGGTTCACACCCAAATTTTACCAAGGCTACCAAGAAGAACGGATACCTATCCTAGAAAAATTATTCCACAACATTGAGAAGAATGGAATCCTCCCTAACTCATTTTACAAAGCCAATATCACCTTGATACCAAAGCCAGAAAGAGCACAACAAAAAAAGAAAACTACAGACCAATATCCCTTATGAATATAGATGCAAAAATTCTAAATAAAATTTTGGCTAACTGCGTTCAACTGCACATCGAAAAAATAATTTCTCATGACAAGGTGGGCTTCATCCCAGATATGCAGGGATAGTTCAGTTCAACATACACAAATCTATAAATGTAATTCACCACATAAATAAAAGCAAAAACAAAGACCATATGATCCTCTCAATAGACACAGAAAAAGCATCTGACCAAATTCAGCACCTCTTTATGATAAGAACTCTTAACAAAATAGGCATAGACCGAACATACCTCAAAATTATTAAAGCTATATATGACAAACCCATAGCCAACATCATACTGAACAGGGAAAAATTGAAAGCATTCCCACTTAGAACTGGAACCAGACAAGGTTGCCCGCTATCCCACTTCCATTCAACACAGTGCTGGAAATCCTTGCCAAAATAATCAGACGAGAAGGAAAACAAGGGTACCCAAATAGGGGCAGAAGAGATCAGACTATCACTCTTTGCTGATGATATGATCTAGAAAACCCTAAGAGTCAACCAAGAGCCTCCTGCAATTGACAAATAAATTCAGCAAAGTCTCAGTCTACAAAATCAATGCATACCAATCAGTAGCTTTCATATACACCAATAACACTCAAGCCAAGAATCAAATTTAAGACAGTACTTTTCACAATAGCATCAAAGAAAATATTTAGGAATATATTTAACTAAGAAGATAAGAGACCTATATAGGGAGAACTACAAAACACTGAGAAAAGAAACTTCAGAGGATATAAACAGTTGGAAAACCCCATCATGCTCATGGGTCGGCAGAATCAACATTGTTAAAATGTCTATACTACTCAAATGTCTATAGTACCCAGAGTCAATGCAATCCCTATTAAAATACCAACATCATTTTTCACAGATCTAGAAAAAATAATTCTATGTTTTATATGAAATCAGAGAAGACCCCATATAGCCAAAGTAACCTTAAGCAAAAAAAGTAATTCTACACTTTGTATGGAACCAGAGACAACCCTGTATAGGAAAAGCAATCTTAAGCAAAAAGAACAAATTGGGAGGCATCAACCTACCATACTTCAAGCTATACTAAAAGACTATAGTAACCAAAAACAGCATGGTACTGGCACAAGAATAGAGATATATACTAATGGAATAAGACTGAGAACCCAGATATAAAGCCATCATTATATCGTCATCTGATCTTTGACAAAGCAGACGAAAGCATACACTGGGGAAAAGAACTCCTATTCAATAAATGGTCTAAGAAAATTGGATAGCTGCATGTATTAGCAGAAGACTGAAATAGGATCCACAGCTTTCACCACTCACAAAAAACACCTCAAAATGGATAATAGACTTAAAGCTAAGGCATGAAACCATCAGAGTTCTAGAAATAAATGTAAAAACTTTTAAAGACATTGGCCTAGGCAAAGAATTTATGAAGAAGACCCCAAAAGTAATCACAGCAAAAACAAACAAACAAAAAAAATGGGACCTGATCAAATTAAAAAGCTTCCGCACAGCCAAGGAAACTATCAGTAGAGTGAATAGACAACCTACAGAATGGGAGAAAATATTTGCATGCTACACATCCAATAAAGGGATGATAACTAGAATCTATAGAGAACTCAGGAAAATCAACAACAAAATCAAACCACCCCTTAAAAAGTGGGTAAAGGACATGAACAGAAATATTTCAAAGAACAAATGGCCAAGAAACATGAAAAATAGCTCAACATCTCTAATCCTCAGGAAAATGCAAATCAAAACCACAATGAAATATTACTAAACGCCAGTGAGACTTGTTTTATTTCAAAAAGTCCCAAAACAACAAAAATTTACATAGGTGAAGAGAGACAGAAACACTCATACACTGCTGGTGGGACTATAAATTAGTACAACCTCTATGGGAAGTAATATGGAGATACCTCAGAGAACTAAAAGTAGAACTACCATTTGATCCAGCAATCCCACTACTAGGTACTGACCCAAAGGAAAAAAAAACATTCTGTAATAAAGACACTCACACTCCAATGTTTATAGCAGCACAATTCACAATTGCAAAGATGTGGAAACAACCCAGGTGCCCATCAATACACGAGTAGAGTAATAAAATATGGTATAAGTATACCATGGAGTACTACTTAGCCATATAAAAAATGGCTTTTTAAAAAATTACCTTTTGTATTATCCTGGATGGAGCTGGAGCCCATTCTTGAAAGTGAAGTATCACAAGAATGGCTAAACAAGCAACACATGTAGTCACCATTAAATCAGTACTAATTGATCAACACTTATTTGCCTATACAGAAGTAGCATTTATTGGGTGTCAGGCAGGGGGGAGGGGGCAGGAGGGAATGGGTAGGTTCACACCTAATGGGGGTGCAGTGTGCACTGTCTGGGTGATGGGCATGCTTGTAGCTCTGACTCAAGTGGTGCAAGGAAGTATATGTGACCAAAGCATTTGTACCCCCATAATATTCTGAAATAAAAAAAGAAACCTTTCATGCTAGAAAGGAATTGGGGTTTCATATTTAGTCCGATTAAACAGAATGAATGCCAGACAAGAATTTTCTATCCTGCTAAACTAAGTTTCATAAAGGAAGGAGAAATAAAGTCTTTCCAAGATAAGCAAACACTAAGGGAATTTGTTGCTACTAGACCTGCCCTATAGGAAATACTCAAAAGTACATTATACATACACCATAACAATAGACACCAAACAGTATAAAAACACCCAAAAGTTATAGTTTGCAGTTCTTATAAAATAATAGCACAAGAGGGCTAACAATAAGGTATTATCAAACATGATGTACACAGGAGCATCCCACATGTTAATAATAACAGTCAACATCAATGGTCGGAATGCCTCTCTTAAAAGATGGACTGGCTGAATTGATGAAAAAAATCAAAATCCAAGTATCTCCCGTCTTCAGGAAACACATCTAGACTAAAGGTGAAGGAACAGAAAAAGATTTTCCACACAAATAGAAACCAAAAGCGAGCAGGCGTAGCCATTGTTGGATAAAATAGATTTTAAATCAACAATGATAAAAAAAAAGACAAAGATGGTAATTATATAATGGTAAAAGGAGCAATTCAACAAGAAGACATAATCATAAACATATATGCACCAAACATAGGAGCACCCAGTTTCAAAAAGCAATTTCATTCAGATCTAAGCAAAGAAATAGATAGGAGCATATTAATGCTGGGGACTTCAACACTCCCTTGACATTAGTATACAGATTACTGAAGCAAAAAGCCAATAAAGAAATATTGGACTTAAACAGGACTCTAAAACAAAATGGACCTAATAGATATTTACAGAACTTTCTACCGCAAAACTACTGAATGTACATTCTTCTCATCAACACATGGTACATTCTCTAAGACGGATCAGATCTTAAGCTGTAAAACATGTCTCAGCAAATTAGAAAAATTGAAATCATACCATGTATCTTCCATGGAAGTACAATAAAACTAGAGATAATTTCTAAGAGAAACAGTCAAATATAGACAAAGTCATGGAAATTAAGAAACTTGCTGCTGAATGATCCTTGGATCGATGATAAAATTAAGATGGAAATTGAAAGATTCCTCAAATTGAATGACAAAGGGAACACAAGCTTTCAAAATCTATGGGATACCATAAAATCAGCCCTAATGGGAACTTTAATAGCCTTAAATGCCTACAACAAAAAGAAAGATCACAAATTAAAAACCTAATGTCAGATCTCAAAGGAAATAGAAAAATATGAACAAATCAAACCCAAAGCCAGCAGAAGAAATAACAAATCTTAGAGCAGAACTAAATGAAATGGGGGGAAAAAAACAAAGAATCAATAAAACAAAAGTTGGTTCTTTGAAAAGAAACAAAATTGACAGACCACTACTCATATTAACCAGAGATAGAAGAGATTCAAGTAACCTCAATCAGAAATCAAAAAAGATACATTATAACTGATACTGCAGAAATAAAAAATATCATATGTCGATATTTGAAAGCTTCTACACAAACTAGAACATCTAGAGGAAATGGATAAATTTTGGAAACACACAACATCCCAAGCCTGAATCAGGAATAAATAGAAACCCTGAACCAGCCAGTAATGAACAGTAGGATTAAAGCAGTAATAGATCTCCAAACAACAAAAAGCCTTAGACCAGATCAATTCATAGCCAAATTCTATCAGACTTACAAAGAAGTACTGGTATTTATCCTACAGGTGCTATTCCATAATATTAAGAAGGAGGGGATCCTCCCTAACTCATTTTATGAAGCCTCTATCATCCTGATACCAAAGCCAGGAAAGAACACAACAAAAAAAACTACAGACCAATATTCCTTATAAACATATATCCAAAAATCTTCAACAAAATACTAACTGAATTCAACAGCACATCAAAATATAATCTATCATGATCAAGTGGGCTTCTTCCCAGGTATACAAGGAAGGTTTAAGATGTGGACATCAATAAACATGATTTAGCATACAATATAAAATCCAACCATTCATGATAAAAACCCTTAAACTAGGCACAGTAGGAACATACATTAAAATTATAAAAGTTATATGGGACATACCCACAGCCCACATAATACTGAGTGGGGAAAAATTGATAGCATTTGCCCTATGAACTGGAGACAAGGGTGCCTACTGTCACCACTTTTATTCAACAGAGTATTGGAAGTCCTAGCCAGAACAATCAGGCAAGAGAAAGAAATAAAGGGCATGCAAGCTGGGAAAGAGGAGATCAAACTATCCCTGTGTGCCAACAGTATGATCTTTTATCAACAAGAATACCTTAAAGACTCCATGGAAAGATGCCTGCAATTGATAAATTCAACAAAGTCTCAGGTTATAAAATCGATGTACAAAAATCAGTAGCATTTCTATATACTAATACCAATCAAGTGGAGAGTCAAATAAAGGACTCAATTCCATTCACAATATCTACAAAGGAAAAAAAATAAAAATACCTAGGAAAATACTTAACCAAGGAGGATAAAGACCTTTACAAGGAGAACTACAAAACACTGATGAAGAAATCACAGATGACACCAACAAATGGAAAAACATTCCCTGATCATTGATTGGTAGAGTCAATATTAAAATGTCCATACTGCCCAAAGTGATTTACAAATTCAATTCAATCCTCATCAAAATACCAGCATATTTGACAGATGTAGAAAAAATAATCTCAAGCTTCATTTGGAATCCAAAAAGAGCACAAATAGCCAAAGTAATCTTAAGTAAAAAGAACAAACCTGAAGGCATGACATTACCTGAATTTAAATTATACTACTAGGCCATAGAAATGAAAACAGCATGGTACTGGCATAAAAGTAGAGACATAGACCAATGAAACAGAATAGAGAACCCAGACAGAAAACCATCTACCTGCAATCAACTTATCTTCAACAAAGTAGACAACAACATACACTGGGAAATGGAAACCCTGTTCAAAAAATGATGCTGGGAAAATTGCATAGCCACATGCAGAAGAATGAAATAGGATCTCTGTCTCTCACCATATGCAAAAATTAATTCAATATGTATTAAAGACTTACATGTAAGGCAGGACACCATAAAAATTCTAGAAGTAAATGTAGGAAAAACTCTTCTAGACATTGGTCTAGGCAAAGAATTTATGACTAAGCCTCCAAAGGCAAATATAGAAATACAAATGAATAAATGAATGGTAATTAAAGAGCTTATGCACAGCAAAGGAAATAATCAAAAGAGTGAATAGATGAACTACGTAGTGGTTGTTTTTCCATTCTTGTGATACTTCACTTAGTAGAATGGGCTCCAGCTCTATCTAGAATAATACAAGAGATGCT
>CAUYSK010083138.1:0-12298 GCA_963575035.1 Avahi laniger | reverse complement strand
CTATAAAGTTTAATTTATAATTTAAAGTTTAATTTATAATTTCAGCACAGTAGGAAATAAGCAATAATAACTAATAATAAAGTAGAATAATTATAACAATACACTTTGGTAAAAGTTATGTGAATGTGGTCTGTCTCTCTCAAAATATCTTATTGTACTGTACTGTGGGTAACTGAAGCTGCAGAGAGTGAAATCATGTCTAAGGGGGGCTATTGTACACAGTGAGGACTAGACTTAGTCTCTACCTTCATATCTCAATCCTTGAAAAAGTGTTTATAATCCATTATAGAGAACACTTTAAAAAAAAACCCAACAAAATCTTATTCAGAAGCCTAATCTAAAAATAAGTAAAAATTAAAATGGGGAAGGAAATATTTAGGCACCTCTGTGGGAATTCACAGAACACTCTGTAACTACCAGACTGGTAGGTAGGTCTCCCCCAACGATTGTGTGCATCTGGGGCAAGAGTACAAATGGAGGAGCCTACCCTTGGCTCCATCCCACATCACAAAGAGCCTCTCCTAAGTGAGTATAGACACTTTAACTCACCTGTCTAAACTCTATATACTCCCTCACCTCCATTCATTTTCCCCACGACCACCCTTCAGGCCTAAGGCACACATACCAACAGCAAGATCTGCCCTTGGTGGATCCTAGAAATGAGCTGAGCCATTTGGACTGGTCTCTTCATAAGTCCATTGCATAACTGGTGGAAGACGTGATTTAAAAAGCATAAAGTGGATGTAAATTTTACAGTTAGGGAAGAAGGAAATAAAAGAGAGAGACATGATTATCTTATACCTCAGCTCTTTTTTTCTACTCTAGTCATAAACTAATAACTTCTACCACAGTTTTAAGAGAGTCTCCATATTTCCTTCAACTCATTTATAATTTTTAAAATGTTGAAATAAGAAATTACACTTCTAAAAAATAAACTGTTAGAAAAAGACAAGTAACAGCTCCATGAAGTAAAATCAGTCCATCGCCAAGATATTTGTCAAGAGCAATAAGTCACTTCAACATGAGCATTGCGGTCTCATAATGTATAACCTTCATTTAAGAGTACACCTAATTTATCTTTAGAACAAAGTCTTTAGCATCCACTGCTCAAGACTGTCTATCTGATATATGTGTTACAGAATTATTTGTTTAGTGTGCTACACAAACAATTCTCTACAGAATAAGCATACTGACCAGATGTGTCAAGAAAGTCATGAAGTATTCAAATAACCTTGTTAAGATTAAATGTTCATAAGCTAAATCCTTTCTTTTCTTTCTTCCTTTCCATAAATTTCTAAAACACATTGTTTCTTTGAGGCATTATTATTTCTACCCTAAATCTTTACTCTTTGTTTACAGCAAACATATTAAGTAATATGCCAAGTAGTGTTAGAATTTGAAAAATAGGAAAAATATCAAAGTCTCTATTCTCAAGGAGCCTAGAGTCTAATGAATGGAGATAATTATAATAAAGAATGATAAATTCCATGACAGATTAAACAAAGGATATCACAGGAACACAAAAGAAGGAGTCTAATAGGAGGTTGTGACCAGAAGAAAAGGAGTGGGGCTAGGTCAGAGTCTTCCCAAAAGGTAATACTTTGGTAAAGAAGGTGTAGGAAAAAGAATTTAGTGTTTGTGTCTGTGCATGTGTACATGTGTATATGTTTCAGGCTGGGAGAGTATTTATCTACAAAGGAACAATCATTTTTCAATATTTTATAATATTTACTGAATGTATACTATATGTTGAATATTATGCAGGGGACCACACAGAATATTAAAGAAACAGAAAACATGGTCCCTGCACTCAAAGAACTCATAATCCAACTGGAAAGACTACACAAATAAAGTAAATACAATTAATACAGTATCATTGTGAAATAAAACAGTTGGGGAATAATATATATTTTACATATATATTTTATACATCTACACATGTATACATGTATTATATACATATGAAACACATACATATTTAACATTCTCCACTAGTTCTATTTTATATAACTATTACATACTGTATATATGAATCTTCCTAAGAGCTAGAGTTGCTCTTCTTTAATTTTAACTTACTTGGTTAGGAATTCTTCTACCATGCTTTCTTAAACTCAGGGTAGATAATCTCTAATTGCATTTGCCTTCCAAATGGCCTATTTATAAACTCCATCTTTGTTCCTCAAAGAAGAGTTGTTGCTTTATTATTATTTTGGTATATATATGAACTTACAGAAAATATGTGGGTTCCAAAATGAATAAAGGGCAGAAATTGTTTACAAAGAAAACACACTGGAAAACAATCGATGTTGGACTGCCTTGCTTATTTGTTCTGCTTAAAAATATGTTTGTTCTCGAAAAAGCCTTGATTTTTTTCATTTTATTTTGATAAACTAAAAATTTACCAGAGATCATTTGGTATTGGAATAATTGGATCTGAATCTTGACTGTGAAGCAGCTCTGTGACACTGGATTACTATAAGGAAAAAAATCCATTTTACAATATTATTATAAGGAAAAAAAGAGACCAACTATATAGATATATCTTGCACAATTATTTGAAAAATAGCAAGTGCTCAGCCAACAGGATTATATCTAAATTTGCATCCCTCCTTTAAAAATGCAACTGTCTATGAGAATTCTACACAGTTGTTAGAGATTCACTATATGAATGAATGAGTTTAACCTGATTGTGTTTATCCTAACTCCCACTGAAGACAGGTAGCGCCAAAGGACTGGCAGGTGGATATAGGGTTTAGAATTACAAACCTGGAACTACAGAATGAGATGTGGAAGTTTTATTTTGAGATTCTCATCTTTCCTGCAGCCCTCACCCCACAACCCACCCACCAAGTCCTAATTTGTGGAGCTGGGGCCTATTTTTAAAAGGATTCTCATGCACCTGATTCTGGAGATCCAGGTTTGAGAACTTCTAGGATGTACAAAGTGAGCTCACCAATTTCACCAAAGTGAGAAACACTGGGTAAAAAAGTTTGGTCATAGAAGGTGAGACCTTGAGAGTCAATCATAAAAGTTGAAAATTGATTCTTCAATAAGAAAACCACTAGAGGTTTTTGATCATAGAATCATTTAGATACTGAAATGGAACTAAGACAATGAAGTTTAAGGAAGACTGATCTGTCATTATTATCTAGGATCAAAAAGTCGCATAAAGAAGTTACCACAATAATATATACATGAAGAAATGACAGTTTGGACCACCGAGGTGTCTATAGGAATGAATTTATACTATGAGGTTCTTCAGACCTTCAAGGCCAACAACTGCAGATCTCAAGAGTTCCTTTTCCCACAGATGGTAGTTTAGCCTGAGAGGCAATGATGTTATCAAACAATGAGTAGAATACCAAAGTGTTGTACTAATTCAGTAATTATGATGGCGATAATGATGGATAAACAAGATAACACATAAGAGAACCAAAATTTTGATAACTCAATAGGAACTGGAAAGTATAAACAGAATGGGACAGAGGAAAATCTTTCCTAGTAACATACTAGGCTAACAGTTTTATTACACATGGTTATTTTGTTACTTTTTATTATGTAAATATTTATAGATACAGAAAAGTAGAGACTTATTATACAGATTCAACAATTAACATTCTGCCCCATGTATGTATCTTTGCTGAAATGTATTACAGACGTCATCTCTAAATATATCAGTATGCACGTATAAACAAGAACACATTCTTACATAACGACAATAGCATTATCACACCTAAAAGAGTTAACACTAACTCCTTGATGTTAATGAATGTAACACGGTCTTCTTAACTTTCAGTTATATGTAAATCAAGATGATATGTGCCTATTATGTTCCTCCCCTAAAGCAATTCTGTACATTCTTTTTGAATTATTAATGGGAAAGTTAGTTGTCAAGATTAACCAATTTTCCAAATCCTTTGGATTTTACTGGCAATTTGATAGAAACTCCTCTGTTATTTAAAAAATGCATCATTAGAGAACGTTCATTTGATACTAACAAATAGAAGCCATCTGGAATTTCACACATAGTGCTTCCATAAGATTTTTCAGCATTCTTGAGAGTAACACTTACTTCTTTCCAAGTGTCATGAGTATGGACTGAACATCAGCAAGAACCATGGCATGCTCAAGACTTTGCCCTTAACAGAACCAAGACCTCTGGCCAGTGTCAGATAATCTGTCACTATAAGCTACTTGTATCCAAGCCAGATATTTATTGCTATTGATCTAACTGGTCCTAGCAAAAGACTTTTGTTCTCCCAGACCGGGACTTTGACCTCAATTAAGTTATGAATTTCAATCCGATAGACTGCTCCACTTACCCTACTGCTCTCCCTGACTGGATTAATTAGAATTAGCTAGGCCGAAAGTCACCCCAAGCTCCTCATGGATCATGTTATTTTAATAATAAATAAAGGAATAGCAGCAATGTACAAGAAGTATTTTGAAAGATTGCTCATCTAGGAACATCATTCAGAACCTGCCAATATCAATTTCTCTGACTTTGATTACCTCATTTATTTTGATTTCTTTTCATTCATTGCAATTTTCCCTTTTATTTCAGCTTTCTAAACATGTTCTTTGCATAGAGAAATTTAAGTACTTGCCATTTTAGCACTTTCCTGCTATTTCAGGGTTTCATAAGACAGTAACTCACAAAGCAATCATTTGCAAAAATGTAACTTAAAACACGTAATAATCTAAAAGCCTTAAGAAAAAAAACATACCATCATCCAGGGAAAAGAACAGTAGCCTTTACCTAAATGTACTTTTACTATAGCTGGTTAATGCATAAAAAGCAGACAAATACAATGTCACTGTGAAGGCAATATCCAAGCTTACGAAGATAAGAATATGCAAATATATTTATATTTAACCCATAATACATTGGAACAGATTACATATTGGCCAATGGGGATTCTAAATCACGATACAATGATCAGTAGCATCGGAATTTGCTAAATATACTATACTGCTTTAACTTTATGACTTAACCCCAGACATAAAAAATTATTTGAAAATGTAAAGACTATTATATAAGAATGTTCACATTCCGGGATGTAGTTTTTGGTATTTGATAATGAAACTGTAAAATTTTTAGAAAGTATAAAGAGAAACCTAAAACCATATACATTATCAATTGCTATTTTTTGTGTAGTAAAAATCCTTTTACTTCTTTGTTTATTGAAATTCTGATTTTTTTATTGGCTCTAGGGAACACAAAGAAACGATTTAGTTAGAATGACTAAGTAGTGATTTCAATATTAAAGGCAATGCAAAATTAAAGCACAAACTCGGCCCTCAAATTGCCAATTACAAATGTATTTGGAAGGAACATACTTATCATAAAAAGATATGCCGTAACATAATAAATCAGCACTTTAATCAATTGGCATACATAAAAATGATTCCTGTACTGAAAAATGAAATAATTTTTTAAAAGTCCAGCTATTGGACTTACTCTCCATCTTGCCCTCTCCCCTCACGACCACATACACATTTGCTTGACTTCTGTAGAGTGCGGTAAAACTTGATTCATTTTAGAGAAGAGTTTTATGTTTTCCTATGGAAAGGTGCTATCCTCAAATACTAGCAAACATTTCTTCCTCAGCACCCAATATATATTAGTAATCTAGGAAGAAAGTAAAACTGGTTTGAGGACTGGACTCTTTACAATGTGCGAGAGAATCAAGAATTAAGAAAATAATTTAAAGCCTAACGCTGTTTTCACAATGATCCACTCAGTGGGAAAAGATCTAATGATAAAATGTGTTTTTGGCAAAGAGCTTCTGTTTTCACACCTGACTTTCATTGACTTGTATATTCTTAAGTGGAATTAAAGCAATTCTTTAGCAAATCATACAGGTGAGTTAACAAATTAGCCCAGGCTTTTCAAATGACACTCTAATTAGGATCACAAGGACACTATGTGAGAGAAAACAGGAAAATTCAACACACTTACCCCTTCATTTACAGATGAAATATTTGAAACATAGACAATGACTTAACATCACATAAATGCTATAGGAATTACATTAAAGTTACAGTAATCAGAGATCTAAAAATCTCAAACATTATTTGCAAAAATTGTATAAATAGTAAATACTTCATAGGAACAAATGTTAAATATTTAAGAAATTTAACAAGAAACGTGCAAAATCTACATCAATAAAAATTTTAAATACTCCTGAAAGAGTATTTAAAATTAGACTTCATCAAATGTAAAGGACATACCTTATTCTTGGATAGAATGACTCAATATTATAAAGATGTCAGTTCTCCCTAATTTATAAATTCAATGCAATCCCCATAAAAATACCAACAAGCTATTTTTACAGTTACACAAATTGATATTAAAATTTATATTTAAAAAATGCAATATCCAGGAAAACATTTAAAAAGAAAAACTACGAAGGAGAAACAGCTATTCCAGACATTAATACCTACTATAAAGACTTCTAATTAAAATAATGTACATGAACATGAGCAAAGGGACCAGTGGAAGAGACTATAAAGTCCAAAATTAGACCCAAACACATATGGGAAACCAGTATATGACAAAGTGGCATCTCAAGTCACTGGGAGATGGACTTTTAAATAAATGGTACTGGGACAACTGGGAAGCCATTTGGAAAAAGACAAAATTAGATCCACATCTCAAAACCGTACGTTTGGGGAGCTAAATGTAAACTACAAAACCACATAAGTACTACAGAAAACATGGAATTCCTCTTTAACCTTGGTGCAAGAAAATGCTTTTAACTATTACTTAAAACCCAGAGGCAATAAAAATTGAGATAAATTTGACTACATAAAAATAAAAAATTCTTGCACGGTAAAAGATATTATAAACAAAATCAAAAGACATGAAAAAGTGGGGGAAACATAGCTGCAACATATGCCACTCTTAAAAACTGAGTCACAAAAAGCCAAAAACCTGATAGAAAAATGAGAAAAAATGTGAATAGATAATTCACAGAAAAAAAGCATATAAAAATGGCCCTCAAACATACGAAAAAATGTAACGACTCACTCATAATTATAGACATGCAAACTAAAACAACACTGAGATACCATTTCTCTATAAGATTGGCAAAATTTTTAAAATATAAGAGCACAGCCAGGTACAGTGGCTCACGCCTATAATCTCAGCACTTTGGGAGGCTGAGTGGAAGGCTCACTTAAGCCCAGAAGTTCAAGACCAGTCTGGGCAACATAGCGATACCCTGTCTCTACAAAAAACACAAAAGTTAGCTGGGCATTGTGGTACATGCCTATAGTCCCAGATACTTGAGAGGCTGGGGCAGAAGGATCACTTGAGCCCAGGAGTTTGAGGCTGCAGTAAGCAATGATCATGCCACTGCACTCCAACCCAGGTGACAGAGCAAGATCCTGTCTCAAAAACAAACAAAAAAACAGCAGAGTGCACAATCTATTGATAAGGCTGTAGGGAAACAAGCTCTCTCAAGTGTTGCTGGTGGGAACGCAAATTAGTGAACCCTTCTAAAGGGAAATTTGGCAATATTTAACAAAACTACATACGTACCTATCTTTTAATCCAGTAATTCCACTTTAGGCATCTACCCTGAGGGTACACCTCCAATAATATGAGAATACATATGCACAAGGTTATTAAATGCAGCATTGTTTGTAACTGCAAAATACTGGAAACAACCTAAATGCTCGTACATAGGAAAGTGGTTGAATAAATCATCCACTCAAGAGAGTACTATGCCCTGTGCATAAAAAGGGACGATCTCTACAAAATACTACGACATAACTCTAGGACGTACTATTGAGTGAAAAAAGTGGAGAGCAAAAGAGTATCTATAGTATACTACCTTTCATGTAAGAAAGAAGGGGATATATGAAAATGTACACGTACCTGCTCATTGAGACAAAAGAAATCCAGAGAGGATAAATCAGAAACAAGAGACTGGTGTCTTATAGGGAATGGGTGAGAGAGGAGTGGAAAAAGGGGTGGGAGTGGTGGAATGGGATTGGAGTAGCACAGATGAGAAGGAAAAGACAATTCTCTGGGTACATCTTTTTATATAGCTCTGATGCTTAGATCCACAGTAATGTTTCACAAAGCCCCAAATTATGAATAAAAAATTAAAACCCACCCATGTATATGCAGCAAACCTGAAATGACACACAAATACCAACAAATGAACCTGACGTGAAAAGTCTAACTATAGTGAAGGGGGTGGAGAAGAAATGAACTTGAGTAACTTTGGAAAATAGTATCTTGACTGGCTACTGTAACGCTAATGGAACTCCTGTGCTCAAGGGATCCTCCTGTCTCAGCTTCCTGAGAAGCTAGGACTACAGGTGCGTGCCACCATGCCCAGCTAATTTTTAAATTTTTTTGTGGAGATGGGATCTCATTACCTTACCCAGGCTGGTCTCAAACTCCCACCTTCAAGTGATCCTCTAGCCTCGGCCTTCCAAAGTGCTGGGATTACAAGCATGAGACACTGTGCCTCACCACTCTATGATTTCTTTAAGCTCCTGTTTCATCAGTAAAATGCAGTTAGTAATATACCTACATTATGGGCTTGATGCAATGACTAAAAGAGACAATGCACGTAAGATGCTTGGCACATAGTAAATACTAAGAAACTGTTTTATATTCTACTCCTCACCTCCCCAACATAATACCATGTAGTGGGATTACAGATGGTTTTATTTACTGTTTTATACTTTTATCATGTTTTTGAAATCTTTACAACCCACAGATAGCCACCGAAATATTCACTGAGAGGGCACAGTGCTCCACGGTATTCTAGAAACCATAAGCTTATATAATTTATAAATCACAGAGTCCTTAAACATTTCCACAGCACTCAGCAAAAGTTTTTTTTGAACTGTGTAACACTGAGTACACAGTGCAGACACCTACGTCACAGAGGCTCCTCCTCCTCCTCCCCACCCTGCTTTTTTCCCCAGTGCTACTTTACAACAAATCTATGAAAACCTACTCATAAATCTTCAGCACTCAAATATCTTTTAATGTGCTTTGGTAAGTAGTTTTAATATTTCTTCAGGGCTTAAAACATTAGTTACTCAAGAAGTCAGAAGAGTATGTGTGTGTGTTTAAGCTACATCCTAATCCCAAATGTGGTAAAAACCTAACTTTCGGAGTTGAACTAAAAATACCAAGCAGTGGAAGAGACAAAACTGTTTCTGTAATACTGCCAGATAACAAATGAAATCTATAAAAGACCTTTCTTAGAAATAAAATTACAAGTTCCAATCCCATCAGTCACAGAACATAGAAACCGCAGTGCAATAAAAGAATGTACAAGATACAGTGAAGGGTAAAAATGACAGGAAAACACAGAGTAGACTTTGACATATCTCTAATTACTACTTCATTTCCGACTAATGGTAAAAATTAGTCTTCAGATAGTTGATAACATCAGCCTGTCTGTGCTGGGTTAGTACCAAGATCTGTGGCCAAGCAAATACTTCTAATAAAATTGATTTCTCTTTTTGGCAACTAATAGGCCAGTCAATAATAATGTTGTTTAAGAAAGATTGAGTCATGAGGGAGATGAGGCTTTCCTTCCATTTATTATGTTTGTATTGTCTATATTTGAAAAGAGTTTTCAATAATGAAACCAAAGAAGAAATTACAAGAGAAAGAGCTATTCTGAGAACTAATCTCCAGAAGCCTTCTGATTTGGAAGTATGTTAGCAACTCAAACTGAAAAAGCCAAAGCATCCCATTAACTGAAGTTAGATAATATAGATTATTATTGTCAATAACAAAGGAAAACTAAGGCTGGCAGCTACATAAAATGGTCACATAAATACAAAGGGGGCAAGGAAAACATTGTGCCAGGCATATAGTCCTACCAATCCATCCTAAAAACTTACCTGGAACTTTTACTTTGCATTATATTATAGCTGGTGTTCAGTAAAGAATGTTCTATAAAGCCATGTAAGGTAGTTTTTGGATTTTTTGTCTTATACCATCCAAACAAATAGAATACAAGAAAGCCACAAGGCAAAAACCTCAGGCAATGCCTAACTTGGGGACATTTCTCTCTAAAATACCCTCAAACAGGCCAGATGTAGTGGCTCATGCCTATAATCCATGCACTATGGGAGGCCAAGTTGGGAGGACTGCTTGAGACTAGAAGTTTGAGACCAGCATGGGCAATATAGCAAGATCCCGTACCTATAAAAAATAAAAAAAATTAGCC
Organism: Avahi laniger; assembly: GCA_963575035.1. Taxonomy (NCBI): domain Eukaryota; kingdom Metazoa; phylum Chordata; class Mammalia; order Primates; family Indriidae; genus Avahi; species Avahi laniger. The sequence goes on along the minus strand of CAUYSK010083138.1, from coordinate 2,084 downwards.
AGGCATGGTGATACACACTTGCAGTCCTACTTATCCCGGAGGCTGAGGCAGGGGGATTCCTTGAGCCCATAATTTCAAGGCTGCAGTGAGCTGTGATCACGCCACTGCACTCCAGCCTAGGCGACAGAGTGAGACCTTGTCTCAAAAATAAATAAATAAAAAATAAAATAAAATATCCCCAAACAATTTAAATCAAATAAAAGACATGAATGCACCAACAGTTTTTTTGTTTTTTGCTGTAACTTAGTGGTGGTAGTAGTTGGGGAAAGTGGGGGTTGAAAAGATAACTTCAAAGTTTACATAGAAAAATAAATAAGCAAAAAATAGTAGGAAAGATTCTGAATGAGTACTGAAGGAATCTGTTCTCCTAGATATTAAGACATATTTTGAAGCTACAATACTTAAAACAGTGTAGCACAAGTACACGAACAGAAAAACAAAGCAATGGAATGGAAGAACAAACCCAGAAGTAGAGTGAAATACATAGAGAACTTGAGAATATGATAAGGACAACACTTCAAATTGCTAGAGAAAAGATATCGATTATTCAGTAAACATTACTGGAACAACTGGATGGTCATTTGCATAAAAATAAAGCTGATACCATCTGGACAAATGTAAAGTTCCTACTACATACACACGACACAAAGTAATTCTAGATGTATTAAAAAAAAAAAAAACCATGAAATGATCCAAGTACTAGAAGAAAACATGGGGAAAAGTTTTAAAAATTATATCACAAAGAAAGTGCTAATTTTCCTTAATATATAAAAGGTTCCTATAAATAAAGAAAAATATCATCAATCCAATGGGAAACTGGACAAAAATATAAACAGATGATTCACAGAAAACGAAGTATAAATTGTTCTTAAATATATAAAAAGATACTCAGTATCACTCTTAACAAGAGAAATGCAAATTAAAAATATGATACACCATTCATCATTCATCAAACAGGCAGAGGACAAAAAGTGTCATAACAAATTATTTAGGTAAGGCTGGAGAAACAGGAATTCTCTCATACATTGCTGGTAGAAGTATAAATTGTTACAGTCCATTTATATGGTACTAGTTAACTCAATTATCATACCTCCTCATAAAGAAATATTATGTGGCCATTAAAAAGAATAAGGTAGCATCTATATGTACAAATATAGAATAATCTTCAAGATAAACTGTTAAATAAACAAAGCAAGTTATAGAATAGGGTGTACAGTTTGCTATCATATTGCTACTGTATATGCTTGCATATCTAACATATCCTGAAAGGACACATATAAAACTGGTAATAGGTACTGCCTATAGAGAAGAGAACTGGGTGGTTGGGAAATAACAATGGAAGGAAGAGTTTTTTTAAAATTAGAGCTTTTGTACTTCCTGAGTTTTTTTTCTTTGTGTACATAATACTTATTTTAAAAAATCAGTGAACTATATATATTTCAAAGTAAAGTTATAGCCTAAGGCTGTGATTTGCCCTTATGACTAAAAGCTAGGGAACTGGTCCAAGAAGGAGGCGTGGATGTCTAACTGGGAAAGAAATATTTCTTCTAATAAAACAACAAGGATATCCCAAAGGTTCTGGTGGATGTTTAGGGCCCTTCTGGTTTTCATGTTCTAATTTTCTAACATTTTGTCAACTTCTTTATGAGGTGATCTTACAATTATTTAACATTTAATTACTGAGCACCTGCTATATGTCAGGTATTATGCTAGGCACTGGTACCTGTATATGGTGGTGTTGAGGATACAGACGTGTAAACAGCCAAGTATAACACAAAGTGATTGCACCATGGTAATTCTTTGGTGGGCTTAAGAATAGGGAGCTAGGCTGGGCGCGGTGGCTCATGCCTGTAATCCTAGCTCTCTGGGAGGCCGAGGCAGGCAGATTGTTTGAGCTCAGCAGTTCGAAACCAGCCTGAGCAAGAGTGAGACCCCGTCTCTATTAAAATTAGAAAGAAATTAATTGAACAACTAAAAATATATAGAAAAAATTAGCTGGGCATGGTGGCACATGCCTGTAGTCCCAGCTACTCAGGAGGCTGAGGCAGGACGATTGCTTGAGCCCAGGAGTTTGAGGTTGCTGT
>CAUYSK010083137.1:0-67156 GCA_963575035.1 Avahi laniger | reverse complement strand
GAGTGCCGTGGCGTCAGCCTAGCTCACAGCAACCTCCAACTCCTGGGCTCAAGCAATCCTACTGTCTCAGCCTCCCGAGTAGCTGGGACTACAGGCATGTGCCACCATGCCCGGCTAATTTTTTCTATATATTTTTAGTTGTCTGATTAATTTTTTTCTATTTTTGGTAGAGATGGGGTCTCGCTCTTGCTCAGGCTGGTTTCGAACTCCTGAGCTCAAACAATCTGCCCTCCTCGGCCTCCCAGAGTGCCAGGATTACAGGCGTGAGCCACCGCGCCCGGCCCTTTGTTATCCTTTTAATGTCCATAGGATCTATAGCAATATCACTTATTTTCATTCCTGGTGCAGGTAATTCATGTCCCCGCCCCGGCCACCCTCTCTCTTTTTCCCCCAGTACAGCTAGAGCCTTGTTGATTTTATTGCTCTCAAAGAAACAGCATTTTGTTTTCATTGTTCTTTGTTTTATATTTTACAATCATTTTCTATTTCATTGATTTCCACTCCTATTTTTATCTCGTTCTCTCTATTATTATTTTAATGTGCTTTTTCTTTTTCCAGCCTCTCAAGACAGAAGCTTAGATTTTTTTCCTTCTAATTTAAGTATTTAAAGCGTAATTTCTCCTCTAAGTACTGTTTAAGCTACATCCCACAAACTTTTCTATGTTGTGTTCTCATTTTCATTCAGTTAAAAAAATATCTAATTTTCCCTGCGATTTTTATCCATGGGTTATTTAACAATATATGGTTTATTTCCAAGTAGAAATTTTTCAGGTGTATTTTAATTATTGATTTCCAATTTAATTCCACTGGAGACTGAAAACAACCTCTGTATGATTCCAATTCTTTTAAACACATCGAAGCCTGCTTCATGGCCCAACACAGGGTTTATACTGGTGAGAATTCCATGTGCCCTTTAACAGAATGTGTCTTCTGGATAGAAAATATATCCTGCTATTCCTAGGTATAGTGTTCTATAAATCTCAGTTAGGTCAAATTTGTTGATAGTGTTGCTCAGGTCTTACTGATTTTCTGTTTGCTTGTTCTATCTGTTGGATACTACTGAGAGAACTATTAAAATCTCCAGCTATAAATCTGGATTTGTCTAATTCTCTTTTCCGTTCTGTCAATTTTTGCTTCATGCATTTGAAGGTGTATAATTAGGGGCACAGACAGTCGGGATTGCTAGATTTCTTAGATCCTTTTATCATTACAAAATTTTCCTCTTTATTACTTGTCCTGAATTCTATTTTTTTCTGATACTAATATCAGCACTTTAGCTTTCTAATGACTATAGCTCACTTTTCATCTCTTTATTTTTAACCTATTTGTGCCTTTAAAGTGTGTTTCTTATATACTGCAAGTAGTAGGCTCTTGCTTTTTTTTTTTCAGTCTAGTCAATCTCTACCTTTTAACCGGGGTGCTTATACAATTTACATTTACTGTAACTATGGACATATAAGTTGAAAGTCTTGGCATTGTGAAAAGCCAATTGTGACAAACTAGGGTTTGTCTCATTTGTTCTTTGTTTAATTTTCTCTTCTTTTTCTGACTCTTTCTGGATCAAGTGTTTTTAATTTTATCTCCACAATTGGCTTAGTAGCTATGCTGTCTTGTTTCTTTAAGCAGCTATTCTAGGGTTTGCAATATACATCTTTAGTTTATCACAGTCTATCTGCAAATAACATTATACTGTTAATAATTCACATGTAATTCTTCCATTGTCCTGCTTCTATCTTTTGTGCTATTGTGCCATAGGTTTTACCTTTATATGTTATAAACCTCAAAGTATATTGTTATAATTATTGTTTTAAACAGCCAATTTTCTTCTAAAGAAATTTAAAAATGCCTTTTGAAAATGCTTTTACATTTACTCATGTATTTTACCAGTTCTAAAACTCTACATTAATTTGCATAGGTACGACTTTATAACTGATATCACTTTCCTTTAGTCTTTTGTCTTTCTAGAATATCCTTCCTTGAAACAATAAAAAAAAAGTTAATGATGTTATGTTGGTCTCAGCATATTTTGGTATTGAAATGAAATCCGAATAATCAGCAAGTCCCTGGAATACATGATCTGATCAAAGGAGAGAGAGCAGTGTTTTAAAACTGATGTTAGGCTCAGCATGACCAAATATTGTTGAACGACTGCCCGAAAGCAAGTTCTATCTCAGATTTAATTAACAGAACAATAAGTCTCAGAATATGAACAATAATACTGTGCTTCAATTTTATCAGACCACATGGAATGCTTTGTTCGGTTCTAGGTTCCACATGTCAAAATTCATCGACACACCTGAGTGTGTTCAAAGCTGACCAAGCAGGACGATGAAAGATCTAGAAATGATGCCATGGGTGGGGCCATCACAGGAAGTTAAGATATTTAATCCCCGAAGAAAGAGAAGAAACTCATAGCTGCCTTCAAATATTTGAAGGGCTGTTATTTAGAAAAGGCATTTTACCTATTGGGAGTTGCTGCTTTTGTCAGAACAGAACGAATGGGTAGAATCTGCAAGCAGGTAAATTTTGATTCAGTTTGGCTCAGGACTGTGCAAAACTGAAAGGTACTATTTTTGAGTAGCGAATTTGCATCACAGGAAGTACTCTCCGGAAGCTGTCAGAAAGCACCGTGCCCTGCCTTGCCCGGAGCCTGGAGAGGAGAGCGCTGCGTTGGTGTAAGGACGCAACTGGTAACATCTGAGCTCTTTTCCAAATCAGAGTCCATTCCTCCTTCAATGCGCTGTTCCTTTCTGCCTGTCTTTCCTGTGTCAGTGTCATTTTCCTGCCTATACACATCCCTATTTTCACTTTCAGGCAGCCCATCCCTGCCATCTTTCCTCTAGCATGTTCTTCCTTGCCAACTGAGGATCATCTTGGGACTTCTCCTTAATTACAAAGACTTCCTTACATCATCAGTTTCTCCAAAGAACCACTTTCATGTTTTAACTAAAGTGTGACCATCCCTTAGTGTATTTGTCTCAGCCAAGTTCCATATAGAACACAGGCTTCAGCAAAGCTCATAGCTGAAGCTTTACTGGGAGTCTCATCCCAGAGCAATAGGAGTGAGATTAAAAAAGGAAGTTAGGCAGGAAAAGAGGGAGAGCAAATACAAGGTAGTGTGTTAGAAACTGGCCACAGTTTCAAAACAAAGCGCCTCCAGCCTCCCCTCTTCTCCTCCCCACTTAACATGCTAATCTTTATTTATTTATTTGAGAAGAAGTCTTGTTTATGTTGTTCAGACTGGTCTCAAACTCCTGGGCTCAAGTGATCCTCCCCGCTCAGCCTCCCGAGTAGCTGGGACTACAGTCATGCACCACTGCACCCATCGGCCCTTTTCCACTTTCAAAGACCCAGCTGAAGTACATTGAGCCCACCTGGATAATCCAGGCTAAACTTTCTATTTTAAGGTCAGCTGATTAGCAACCTTAATCCCATCTGCAGTCTCAATCCCTCTTTGCCATATACTGTAACATAGTCACAGGTTCCAGGGATTAGAATGTGCGCATCTTAGTAGGGCCATCATTCTGCCTACCGCAAGACCAAACCTTGCATTCTTGACATTTACAAAAATAAAATAGATTCCAAACCCTTTTATTACTTTTCAGAAGACAGCAGGATATTGTAGAAATAAATTAGATGCATATCTACCTTGAATCCTGGCTTCACAACCAACCAGCCAGGTACACTCAGGTAAGGTACGTAGACTCCCCTGCTTATAAAATGAGAAAGATGCTATTTCTGTTACCAGGTTGCTGGAGATGAGGTGGCACGATGTGCCCAGAGAGCTTAGCACTGGCTTGTTCCCAATGAATGTCTGTCCTCACCAGAAGCTTCCTGAGTCCCAGGGATCTTTTTATAAAAAAACTGCCTTCTGGCAGGGTAGAAATTTTCTCAATTGATTTTCCCTGCATTTCTCAATCTCCATTTTATTCAGATACTTTTCCCTTATTACAGCCCACAAATATTTCTTACACTTTAAGTGCAACTTCCCTCCTTTTATTTTCTAACTCATTGGTTTGAATCATATTTTACCTTATTCTTTTCCAGATTTTTCTCCTTTGCCTTTTTTAAAGAAAACATTTATTGACACTTCAAACTCCTAGAAGAAAAGATGGAACTTTAAACTCCTCTTGCCCACTTTTTCATCTTTTCTTTAATTATACAACAGAAATATAAACACCTCTCCCCAGTGGAAAGCTTGAGTTTTGTATTTTCCAGTCCTCTTTCTCCGAGGGACAAATAAACTAATATTTCATTTAACGTAGCTGTTCTTCATCCAGTTGTCAGGAGCCAGCCACAGAGAAATATTCTGGAAGGAAAACATATGGACCAGGCTCCCCCAAAAGGCTGGGTCCTTAAATTCCATGGCTTTGCTTTATTCTTACTTTTACCCAGTTTTGCTTAACTCAATTTTAGAATATAGTTTTCTCAAAAGATTTCAAGGTGGTAATCGTGGTTTGGGGCACTTTGATTCCTGTTTTTAGGTGTGTTTTCCCAGTCAGCTGTGTTGATCATCCCCAGCCCCTAAGTCTGACGGTAGTCCGTGCACACAACAGTGAGTGCAGAGGATCCGTGTTTCCAAAAGCAGCTCCCTCCACCTCCTAAGCACATAAGCTAGTTTCCCTCTAAATGTTGTTTCACTGTCTCCTCCTCATGCTGGATCAGAAAACTGGGCGCAGGCATGGCTTAGGAAGCTATGCATGATGGTTAATTTTATGTGTCAACTAGACTAGGCCACAAGGTGCCCAGATATTTGATCAAACATTATTATGAGTGTTTCTGTTGGGGTATTTTGAATGAATTAGTGTTTGAATTGGTCAACCAAGTAGAGTGTCCCCACTAATGTGGGTGGGCCTCATCCAATCTGTTGAAAGCCTGAATAGCACAAAAAGGCAGACTCTCCCTGGAGTAAGAGAGAATTCTTTTTGCCTGACTTCAGCTTTTCCCTGCTTTTGAACTCAAACTGAAACATCAGCTCTTCCTGGGTCTCTTCCCTCCAGCGTTTGGACTGGAACTACACCATCGGCTCTCTGGGAGCTGTAGCTTGCTAACTCAGCCTGCAGGTCTTGGGACTTGCCAGCCTCCACAGTCACGTGAGCCAATTCCTTGTAATAAATCTCTCTCTTCCCTCCATGCTCCTTCTCTCTCTATATATGTCTTAATTGTTATGCATTTCTAGAGAACCCTGACTAACCACCATGCACCTCAGAATTCTCAAAAAGTGTCAAATACTCAGCAACATGGAGACAGGGGAGGTCTCCTGCCATTATAGCTCCCAGGGATATGACATCTTCAGAGACCTTATCTCACACCTCTTGCCAGTTTGGTTTTCTGGCTTTGTCTCCCCCTTTCCTTACCAGCTCTGGGCTTTGATAGGTCTGCGTATTATTGTAGAATGTCTATGGGATTCTTACGTTCCCTGACAGCAGTGGTTCAGCTATGTTACTAGAATGTGCGGCAACCCTGCCCAATAAGTCCCTTAGCAAAACATGATTGACTGCTACCTGTTCTGGGCATTAGGTGAACCACCAGGGATTCTGAGTCAAGTGAAGTAATCCCTACCCTCAAAAAGCCTGTGGTCTAGCGGGTGAAGATGGCAGCAGAACGTATACACCAGTAGTTGTGATGTAACCTGACAAACAGGATGGTGTGTGCACAAGGTATCACAAAAACGCCATGGGTGGGTTCCCAACCCCAAATAAGGAAATCAGGAATGGCTTTCAGAAGATGATATCCAAGTGAAATCCTCAAAAACATGTAGGACTTGTACATCAGTGTTCATAGCAGCATTATTGAAACGGTGGAAATGACCCAAATGTCCATCCACAGGTGAACTGGTGAACAAAATGTGGTATAGATGTGCCGTGGAATATCAGTCAGCTTAAAAGGAAGGAAATTCTGTTACATGCTATAAAATGGATGAACCTGGAAAGCATTATGCTACGTTAAATAAGCCAGATGCGGAAGCACAAACACCATACGATCCCATTCCTAAGAGGTACCTGGAATAGGTAGATTTGTAGAGAGAGAAGGCAGAATGGCGGTGACCAGGGCTAAGGAGGGGCGGTGCGGGGAGATGCTGTTCAAAGGACAGAGAGTTTCAGTCTGGGCTGATAAAAAGTTCTGGAAATTGAAAGTGTTGATGGTTGTACAACACTGTGAATGTACTCGGTGCCTCTGCATTCATTGTACACTTAAAAATGGTTAAAATGATAAATTTTGTGTTATATGTATTTTACCACACTAAAAAATAATAAATTTTTAAAACAACGAAGAGTAGACATTAACCAGGAGAAGGAGCGGGGTGGCCAGGTGGGTGGGGCAGAGGTGGTGCAAAGAGAACCGCAGAGGCCCGGGTGGGAGAGCGTTTGCTGGCCGGGAAATGGCGAGAGCGTGGAAACCCGACGTTGGGCAGGAGTGAAGAGAATTGAGGCTGAAAAAGGAAGCAGGGAGGATGACATGAAGGATCTTGGAAGTCCTGCCAGGGCCTTTAAGTCTGGACTTTTTTCAAAGGCAACTGCACAGGTGAGTCTCCTCCACATCCCCATCACCCGGAAGGAACTCTGGTTATCACCCTGGCTTATTTCCCTCTAGTCTTTATATTGTAATAAATGATACATTACTTTCTTGTGTTTATAAAACAATACTTACTATAAGAAATCTAAACAGTCCTAAACACTAAGAGATGTGTTTCATATTTCTACTCCAAGTCCATCGTTCTTAAATAAGAATTAACTGAATATTTTCTTTTCATATAGTTGAATTAGTTGAAATGGTTAATAAACAAAATCACTTTTATACACTTGGAATTATATGATAGCGACAGTTTTTAATTTTTTAGGCATTCAGTTTTAGTTGAAGTCAAGTAAAGAAACTGAAGAATTCACCACTATTACATAAAAGTTTCTTCATCACAGGAGGATTGGTTTTTAACCATCCCTCAAGGATTAAGGAAAGAGTAATTACGGGGGAAAAAAGAGAAGAGGCTGGGGTTATTGTTTGTATAGTATTTATAACCTGATGAATCAATTTCAGACAATATGGATCAATTCCCTGTTATGAAAGATGAAAATTTTAATACTTCGTCTATCTGACCCCTTCCAGATTTTGTAGATTATACAATTATTTTAATATTTCCTAGGTTTCTAACACACTGTGCTCTATAATCATGTTTTCTCAGAATTATTCAGTTTTACTCAATATTTAAGTGGATTCCACATTCCCTTGTCAGTCTTTTATCAAGGCTTCCCTACTCTTAATGGTTTTTGTTTTTAAATCATGATTCATCTGCAGTTGGTAAGGTTTTATTGTGGAATATTCTTTCGAGAAGACTCATGGTGTCATCTAGAGATATCTGCCTGTTGCCCTTCCGTTTGAGTGGCATCTTGGCGGGGTATAATTTTCTTGGGTCACACTTACCTTTGGAACTTTGCAGACATACTCCATTGTCTCATGGCTTTGATTGTGGTTGTGAGAATTCTGAGGCCAGTCTAATTTGTTTCTGCTGTTGGTTTGTGTTTTTCTGGATGCTTGGAGATTTCTTAGTTTTTCTTGGCACAGAAATTTCAGCATCGAAATCTCCAAGAACATGGAGTGTGTTTTTAATCTGCAGATTCAACTCTGCTCGGGAGATCTGGTGTGTTTATCTTTGCGTGTACCTTCTCGCGCACTTGTCAGTCATCTACTTTGGGGAGACCAATTATTCTTGAGTTGATTTATCTTCTCTGTGCTTTATCTTGTCTGTGCTATGTCTAGTGTCCTCTCGGTTTGTTTTAACACTTCTGTCTTCCTCATTTGCTTGCACTGAGAGTACTGCAAGTCTTCTGTGTCAGCACTTGGATTTTCAGTTATGTCTAGCCCTTTGATTTTTAAAAAATGTGCACTCTGGTTCTCTAATTACGATGGAGTTTGAGGAAGTAGGGTGGGAGGACAGAAGAAGGAAGAAAGCTCAGCTGCAGCCACGTGCAGGCTCTGGGAGAAGCTGTGCGTGCTCCGCTGCGGTGCTGCTGTCTGGAGCTGGACCCTCTGCCTGGCTCTGGGGGCTGGGGGTGGAGAAGTGGTTAACACGCCCACCAGGGGCTTCAGTGTGTTCCCCCAATTCAGGCATAGTCCTAGAAGCCTCACTTCTGCTGGAGAAGCAGCTCTATTTTTCCCATTTCTCCCGTTCCTCTACCCCTCAATAGCTTCAGTCTTTCCCTTGAATCTTTGACTCTTTGTAAAGTGCTCTATTTATTATACTTCTCATGCTACTGGTCACAAAGAGGGAAGAACAGCAAAGCCTATTGACTCTCATTGTTTTAAATCGTTATTTAATCACTGGCCTTTTGATTACCCTCTTGGACTTGTTCTTCTCATGTGTTGGGCACCTACCACGTGCCATGTGCTGGGAGAGGTGCCAGGGCCATTTCCTCAGCCATTGAATCCCCGCAATGTGCAGTCAGTGAGGATTCTCTTCCTCTCTGCTCTTGTCAGCCTGCTCCAGGCCTTCAATGTCTCCTACACATTCCTTCTTACCCAAGACTTCCTGGTGACAATCTAGACTGCAGAATGTTTTTAAGGAAATCTTTTAAAAATCACTTTCTTCATGACTGTCCTCTGGTCAAGAAATGATCGGCGACTCTCTACTTCTGACCACACAAACCCAAGCTCCTGTGGCTCCGGGCTCCCCGTGTGCAGTGAATGCTATGGGCTGGCTGGTTCAACATCCCGTCCAAACCCCTCCGAGTGCTCCTTTTGCAAGCCGCACAAGCGAGAGTGAAAATCGCATTTTCCCGACCCTCCTGCAGCTAGAGTCCCGGTGGTAGTTAAATTCCTCCTGTTGGATGCACTCAGGTGAGATTCTAATTCGGAGCTCAGGTGTGTGGTCTGAAGCTGGGTGTGAAGCATCCGTTCAGCTGGTGTGGGCTGCGGCCAGGACGCGGGTTCTGGTTTGGAAGCAATGACTTCCTGGTTTGTAGGCAGTTTCTGAATGTGGCAGCTGCCTGGGCATGACCAAGGCCTCAGCAATCTTGGTGACCTACTTCTACAGTGTAGTTAAGGGAGTCAATCTTGGAAGCTCAGCTTAGAGACTGTTTATCCCGCCTGTTGTCCCAGTGTTACACACTGCTAAGTCCTTTCTGCTTTAACTAGCTAGCATAGAGCCTGGTTCCTGCAATAACTGCTCTGACCAATATACTATCCAACCTTAGGTCTCACTTTTCCCTAAACCTATCAGGCTGGTCCCCCTCTGGCCCCAGGACTCTGCGTCGTTCACTCCTGCCCGCTCCTTCACTTCCACTCTCACTGTCCCCTCACCCGCAGCCATCTCCACCCGGTCCTCTAAATCCGGATCTGAAGCTAGATCTGCTTCCTGGAGCCTCTGTGCCCGCTGAGGTTCCCACAGATGATCTCCAGGGGACAGGGAGGCACAGCACTGGGAATCGGGAGCAGGTTTGTCATCTCAGCTCCCCCACTGACCAGCCGTGATACTGGGTCCCACCGACCAGCGGTGATACTGGAAAAATCAATCTTTGGGTTTCCTTCGTGGTGAAGCGTGGAGGCGGGGCCACATGGACACTATGTTCTCTTCCAATTCTAAAGCTGTAAAGACTCTAAAGCTCTAAGAAAAGCCATTTTCCAAAACAAGAGAGCCATGCTGCTCTTAAACACATTTTATTTTGAATTTCATGACATCTCTATTTCCCAACACCTTCCCCCGCCCCTCCAAGGTTGACTGTGCCCATGTGGAATTGTTTATTTTAATTGCTGGAAAGCAAGTCCCTGCAGCTGGAGAGCCAGGCATTGAGTGATGAGGAACAGAATCATTTTTGTAACAAGGCAATTTCCCCTCGGAGTGTGGTCACTGCTTTATGGCCAAAGTCAACATCTTGCATATGTTCAATTACCCGGCCTGCCTACCGAGGCCTCCCGGCCACAGTGCGGCCTGATTGGGGAGGGTCCAAGACAAGCTCTCGGGATGGGTTCCAGAGGAGGCAGACGACCAAGCCCAGAGGACAGGACGTGGGGCCATGCTGGGCTCATTAGAGGCTCTGCGAGGGTCATCGCCGAGGAGCAAATGCTGTGGGGCCGCGGGGGTGATGGACTTGGCAGAACGGCCAGGCCTGGGGGTGACGTCATACCAGCCTTTTCCTTCAGAGTACGGAGTGGGGGGCACTGATTTCCGCACCACTGTGGAGCCACCGTGGTCTCCAGGATGGAGCTGCACAGGGTAGGAAACAGGGGTCTCTCTAGGCAGGTCCAGCAGGCCACCTGCGGGGCCTGGGAGTCGCTCAGCTACTTTTTATGCCCGTTTGTCCTGATCGCTCTTAGCCCACCCTTTATCCCAGACCTACGTCCCTACAGCACGTCACGTGAACCACCGTGGAAGCCTTCACAGGACTTGACTGCATCTTCCCTTTAACCTAGGGATGGTGTGAAAAATGGCTGATGGGAGGATGCCCCTCCTGTTTCTTCATACGCACCTGTGTCCGCACCTGGGGAGCTGGGGGCGGGGTGGGCCTCAGATAACACAGAGCACATGGGTAGTCTGACTGTGGATCAGAAATGAGTTCAGACGTACCCTATTTCCTCCTCTTTGATCTCTTCAAGCACTGGTGCCTTCTTTCCCCCCCACCACAAACCCACACACGTACATACATGCACACAGCACACATATGCATCTCACACACACACTACCTGTACCCCTGGACACCTCCCACAACTGAGCCCACATCATCTTGGCCCCCTGCTTTCCAAGAGAGGGAGATCAGACTGTTCCTGAATGGTGAGAAATATTAGACATAATTAGACTGATCCTATTATTACAGAAGATTTTTGTAGCAAATTTCTCAGAAAGTTAATTTTTCTCTATGAATTGCTTTGACCTATGACCCAGCCCCGCTATTTTTTGCGTATGTGTCCGCAGGTACGTTCTCGAGGTGGGCAGGGTATCCACACTGAACAAAGAGATGAATGTTAAAATTGGGGCTTTCTGCCGTTTGTCCCATAACTGCTAGGATGCCTGAGTTTTAAGCAACGAGACAGTCAGAACTTTGCACTGGCCAGATGGAGTAGCAGATACATGAGCCACAAATGCAAATTTGGTCTCTAGTCTCAGTTCCTCAAAACTTTCATGGGGATCCCCAAGACCGGCTCGCAAGTAGGAAGTCAGCACTGTAGCTGTTCGTAGTTGAGAATGGTCCCAGGATCATAAACAGGAGAGAAAGCCAGAAACAAACATTGCTGCACATCTTGTGCCTGGCCCAGGGACAAATGCCGAGCCAGTGAGAAACGAGAGCCTACAGACACGTCTGTGCTGGTGAGGTGCGTGGCTGTAAAGCTCTCTGCTTCTGATCGAACTCTTGTCACTGGCGTGCACTAGTTTAAGCAAATGGCAACATCAGCAGCACTCAAACAATATTCGATTCATCAGAGGTGGAATGGGGCACTCTTTGTGCACTACAAGAAACAGGTCCTGTTCCTGTCACCCAGACTCTACACATTCTTGTCAAGAGAAGAGACAGTGAAAAGGGGACAAGATACTGAAGAGAATCAAATTCAGCAAATACGTGTCCCAGTCGTGCCTGTTGTCTTGTGCTGCCGTTGGTGGCGTTCCTTCTCACTCTCCTCGTGGATACCTACCACGTTAGAGTCCTAGGGCCACCGTAACAAAGTACCTCCAAGTGGGGGCGTAAACGCAGAAATTCACCTGTCTCACAACACTGATCAAGGTGTCAGCAGGACTGGGTCCTCTGAGACCTGTGAGGGAGGATCTGTTCCAGGCCTTTCTCTGGCTTTTGATGGTTTGTTTGCCAGCGATCTGTGACGTTCCTTGGCTTACAGACACGATGCCCCAATCTCTGCCTTTATGTTCGTGTGGCATTCTCCTGCATGTGCCTGTATCCAAATCTCTTTTTATAAGGACACGTCATATCAGATTAGGGCCCACCCTGCTCCAGGATGAACTCATGGTAACTAATTACATCGGCAACTACCTTATTTCCAAATAAGGTCACATTCTGAGGTACTGAGGGTTGGGACTTCCACAGATGAATTTGAGGGGACACAATTCAACCTGTGACAACTCCCGTGGGGTAAACCTTTGGTAGACCCTGAGAGGTAGAAAGACGTGTGCTGGACTCACCCACAGTGCAGAGTGGAGCATGCCCTGGAGAGCTCTGCAGCCCGGACCCCACGGATGAGCAGGACGGTGGGAATAGGAAGGCAGTTCCGGGGAGCAAGAAGGAAAGAACCCCAGAGAAACGGCACTCGAGTGCTGGGTTGAGAGGTGCAGGCTTTCAATGTACCCCAGTGCAGCTGAGGGAGATTTTAGTATCTAAGACTTTGCTGACAGTACACATCTGCGAGGTCAGATGCCTGTTTATAATGTAAAACTACAGAGTTGTCATTAAAACCAACCTACTGTGGCCCATAAGCAGTTTAGTCTGGAATTGGAAATGGAAATGCTGCGTTATGGGCTGAATCATGTTCACCTAACCCCTGGTACCTCGGAATGTGATTGCCCTTGGAGGTAAGGTTTTTCAAAAGGTGATTAAGTTAAAATTCAGGGTGGGCCCTAATCCAGTATGATTGGTGTCCTTATGGGAAGAGGAGACTAGAAAACATAGAGAAGAAAGGCCATGTGAGGCCCCGGGGGAAGATGGCCCTCTGCACGCCAAGGAGAGAGGACTCAGGAGAAACCAGACCTGCCCACATTTCATTGTGGACTTCCAGCCTCCAGAACTGTGAGGAAATAAAACCCTGTTGTGCAGGCCACCCAGACTGTGGCGCTTTGCTCCGCCAGCTCTGGCAAACTGATACACGCCATTATTATTTTAGAATTCTCAGGGTTTTATTTGTTTCTTTTTGATTTTGCTTTGCTTTGCCTCATAATGTTTAACTTCAAAATAAAGCACATATATGCTCCCTTTCTACCCAAACCTCCTCTCCTCTCCCCGTGTAGCCATCGTTTCAGTGTGGAGTGTGCTAGTATATGCATCTGTAGCGGCGGTCCCCAACCTTTTTGGCACCAGGGACCAGTTTCATGGAAGACAATTTTTCTGTGGACCAGGGTCAGGTATGGTTTTGAAATGATTCAAGCACATTGTATTTGTTGTGCACTTTATTTCTATTATTATTACATTGTAATATGTAATGAAATAATTACATAACTCATTGTAATGCAGCATCAGTGGGAGCCCCAGCGGCTGTAAATACAGATGAAGGCTCGCTTGTCCACAGCTCACCTCCTGTTGTGTGGCCGGTTCCTAACGGGCCACAAACCAGTCCTTGGTCTGGGGGTTGGGGACCACAGAGATATAGGATGCTTTTCTATAAATATGATAGTATTGTACATAGTATTGAGCATTGTATTCTGTAACTTATTTTTTTAACTTGGTAGATATGGCTCTGAAATCTTTCTATTATATATTTTAACATTTTCCTTGTTGATGTACTTTGAAATTGTTTGTAGTTTTTGCTATTAAAGTTTTTATTTTGAAAAAAATAGCTCCTTAGGAGTGGTTGACAGTTTAAATAGTCTAGTTTCTTTCAACTTGCATAGGGAATAGAATGGTTATCTTGAATAAACTGTCCCTGGCTCAAAAAATTACAAAAATAACCAAAGTCCTAAGTTTCTTAAGAATTCACCAAGGCCATATTCCTTAACTTTATGGTTTCAATTTAAAAAACAAAAATTTCAATAGAGCAGTGTTACTTTTTCCAACACATAGAACTTATATGCAAACCTAAATGGATTTCTGACAGTGCTTAATTCCCTAAAACGCAGATTGAATGTTGCCAACAAGGCTTGGTAGAGCTTTGCTTTTTCAGTCTTTAGCTGTAATACTTGGAATGTACAAGGCCTGGTGACCATTTGCATTTTATCATAACCCAGTATGGGTCCAGATTATTTTGACTTAAAATTAACCCCCAGGCTAAGAAAGGCAGATAAAATTTATTTTAGGCTTTGAATGACATACCAGATGTGACAGTCCTCCAATTTGCTATTACCTTTGAGAGATTCAACTCTAAATATTTCACAATACTTTTGGTGCATACAATTGTTTTAATCTATTTCCAAAGAATTTTTACTTTCACTATAGTCATGATTGTTTAGTCAATTATTACCGGTACGTTTTACAGATTCAATTTCACAGCAAATAACATTTATTTGAAGTCGAAAGCAAAAGCAAACACAATAATTTGATAGGATTGTGCTGAATTTTTAAAAATCCAGTAATTTTATTTAAAAATCAATTTAAGACAAACAGTATACAAAATGTCCTAATGCAGGTTGATGTTAAGTATCAATTAGGTTGTAATTAGAACATACAACTTTAAAAATAGTAATAATTTCATGATAATTATTTCAAATATTTACAGTATCAATTAAAATGTGAACCTTGAACACAAAAAGCAATAAAAGCTTTGACTTTAAATCGTAATCAATATTCCCATTCCTCCCTCCAAAGCTCTGTCGGGTTCTTCACAGATGACGAAGCCACCAAGAAGCTGCAATCGAGGACAGGCGAGTTAGGTTTCTGACAACATTAACTGGTAGTAATAATAATAGTAGTAATATTGATAGCAATAACAGGAATACTTATCGAGTTTAATAAATGAAATACCTGCAATTAAAATTTCATAGAATTTTTGGTGTTAAATATTTGCAGGATTTGAACTTGCAGAGAGCCTCCACAGACGTTCTCACGGATGAGGCTCTGTCACTCCCAGTGGAGCAAGTGTCCTTGGAGGCAAGAGCAAGGAAGGGACTGTCCTTCTCCGCGTTATATTTTGCCGAGAGCAAACCACAAGGCGAGGAGCCTCTGAATGGTGCCCTGCTCGGTTGTTCAGATCACTCTGGAGCCTGTGTAGCCCCAAACTTGGTTCTGAAATTCCATCCCAGTTCCAGCACCACGCAAAGCCACTTTGACCCTTCTCTTCTGTTAGAGGTTGGAGCTGAGTTATTGCAGAAGTGCAATTTCTGGTGGCTCCTGCTCCAAGGTGGAGAGGCACAGAGGAAAGGACTTTGGTGTCCGACTGGCGCCGGCTCAGCTCTTGGCTCCCGCGGTCACTGGCTGTGAGATGGAGAAATTATTTAATCTCTTTAGACCCTAGCGGCCTTGACTGAAAAATAGTGCCGATACTACCCACAGCATAGGGTCACTGTGGTGGTTAAAGGAGACGCATACCACGTGTGCCATGCAGGTTCCTCCTTCCCTGGCTGAGTAACCACATGACCGTGGCTTGGACCTGGTGCACCAGCCCAGTCAAGATTGGAGGAGGCAGGCTAGGAACACCTTGATCATCAAGCCTTGACCAACACAAAGCGTTCTGTAGTAGACAAGATGCCACCTATCCACTGCCGGCTGCTGGGGCCAGGCAAGGGTGGCCATCACAGCACTGATGCTATTTTTACTCATTTGTTCAAAAACCATTCCTTGAGCATGAGAACAAAACTGGGTTGTCATGTTGCCAAGATCTGTTTAGATTTATGATGAAATATTGGCATTATTACTGATATTTTGAGTATGGAATTTATTTAAAAAGTCCGTGAAAATAAATATTTAATACCTTATACACCAGAGAAATTATAAAAATATTACAAATAGCAAGAAAAAAATTTATGGTTATCATATTTTATCAAACAGGAAATCAGTAAAGGCAAGTTAATTAGCCTCTCTAAGAGAAGAGAAGGATTAAAGTTGCTTGGCGTGGTGCTGGAACTGCGATGGAATTTTGGAACCAAGTTTAAGGCTGCATGGGCTAACATGAAGTGTTCAAAAAATAAACAAAAAACTACGTGAAATGAAGAACATTTAATTAAAAATAATGGAAAATAAAATAATATGATTTGATCTTTTCTCAGAGTTCAATC
Source organism: Avahi laniger (assembly GCA_963575035.1). Classification (NCBI taxonomy): domain Eukaryota; kingdom Metazoa; phylum Chordata; class Mammalia; order Primates; family Indriidae; genus Avahi; species Avahi laniger. The sequence goes on along the minus strand of CAUYSK010083137.1, from coordinate 51,300 downwards.
TTAAAAAATAAAGTAGCTGAATGGTGTCACTGTTGACACTATTTTTTTTGGAAAATGTTGCAACCATTGAAAAAACTCTTTCCCACCTTCCACTAGCAGAGAAATTGAAGGGAGATAGCTTACCCCAAATGTCTCCTTAGACTTCGTGTTCAAAGGACTGCATCTCCTGCTTGATAACTCTGCAGGGTTCTTTTAAAATAACTTCTTGGGGTTTTTTTTTTTTTTTTTTGGTATGGGGGTGGGGAGTGATCAGGGACCGAATATTTTTGACAAGTTGTTGTTTTGTTTCCAAAAAAGAATCTCAGTGTTATCTTCGCCTTTTCGCTTTATCACATATAGATGCAGATTCTAGTGCAGAGTTTCCATCTCCACTTCAATAACACTCTGCTTATACCCTACTTGCCAGGAACATTTTTGATTGTAGTAAGGAATAGTCATGCCATCAAAGTTTCCCTCCTCTAATGCCTCCTAAAGAAAGGTGGCTTTGTTCTATTTGAAAGTTGATACAGAGCATGGAATTCTGTGACTGCATCTTAAGACATAACATGATCCCAGTTCCAGATCATTTAAATATTTCAAAAAAAAGTCTCTCCAACAAAAACATTTGTAGTTCAGTGCTCAAAATTAGAGCCCCGACTGGCGCACTATTAGTTATCACTGATGCTATTTTTAATGCATTTGTTCAAAAACCATTCCTTGAGCACCCATCATCTGCCAGGTCTTCTGCTAGTCATTAAGGATAAATGGAGAACATGCCAGATGCTATTATTCCTGTCCTTGGGGTGCTTATGGTCTCATGTGAGATGCAATAAACATTTAAACAAATAAATGATTGCAAGTGGCGATTTGTACTTGGAGGGAAATAACGGAGCTCCGGAAAGCAAATGTCTTTCTGAGGAGGTGCTGTCTAGGCTGAGTCATAAATGATAAGAAAAACTGTACGGACAAGCAAGCAGACAGAGGAAAGGGTTCCAGGCAGGGGAGAGCGAGTGCAAAGGCCCCAGGACAGGAAGAGCTTTGTGCATTGCGAGAACATCCTGGTGACGCAGGAGCCGGTCACGGGACAGGTTGTGAGGTTGAGAGGAGCCAGAACGGGCGGGACCTCGTGGGCCTTTATCTTTGGGGTAAGGGGACAACACTGGAGCATTTACGCAGGGAAGTGACAGAATCTGTCTTTCAAAGAATACTTTGTGGACGACTGTGGGAGAAGGGAGGAGAGGAAACAGCGAGGCGGTGAGGAGGCTGCTGCCGTCGGCCGCGTGAGACCTGACCGTGGCTTTGACCCAGATGGTTGCAGTGGAGACAGAGAGATCGGCGCGTGCCAGATATGTTTTGAAACATTGCTAGAATGTTGAAACATTGCTAGAACTTGCTACCAGGTTAGACAGAGGTGAACAGAAATGTGAGGCGTCCAGGCTGGTACCCAGTAATTAGGGGCTTTAGAGACCAGGAGGATCATAGCGGCTCTTCCTGAGACAAAAAGGAGTGGGGAGGATCAGATCTGGACCAAGGGAGGGCTTCGAAGGCTGTGTCTTCACATCTGAATTTGGGCTACTGTGAGACATCTCGGGGGAACTGTTGATAAAAGAAACTACTTAGAGAGAACGTAGACAGAGACAAGAGGGCCAAGGAGCAGGACTTGAGGACATCCCACACCTGGGGAGTAAAGGCAGGAGAAGGAAGGAGAGAGGTCAGAGCGTAGGAGCAAAGCCAGGACGCTGCGGCAACTCAGACACCAAGAGAGATGCTCAGATGCTCAAGAGAGGACAGTGTTTCAAGAAGAGCGGACGAGTATGTCAGACAGAGCAACTTAAGGACCCAAACGTCCCTTGGAGCTGACAGCGTGAGGTGGTTGGTGATCTGTGCACGGCTTCAGTGCGGAGGTGGGTATATGGGGTGCACAGACGCTATGCGGGGGGAGCTGGGGAGGGAGCACGTGCAACCTCTGAGCACAGCTCTTTCGAAAGCTGTTCCTTTTTCCCAAGCAGGGGGGTGTAAGACGGAGCCCCACACTACCGGGAAAGGAGATGATCCTTCTCCCCGACTAGCTCCTGGACTCCTTTCTCCAACAGCCAAACCTCCCCCTCCAGCTCCATCCATGCCTTTCTCCTAATGGTGTGGGCAGGGTGGGAGGGAGAAGGAGCTGCTTTTGACCCCCATGGTGGACACTGGCCAGGCCCCCCATCCTCTCCTGCTGCTGACAGCCCTGCCCCATCCCTGTCTTGACTGGGGCTCAGCTCGCTCAAGCTGAGTTCCTGTCACTAACAGTCAACCCGCCCTTTCTCCCCACATGGTTGGAGAGGAGCTTGTTCTGGCTTTCTCACTCAGCCGACAAGGAGGTAGGACATGAACAAGTCTAAGAAACATCCAAGAGTAGGAAATTAAGGAGAACGTGTAAGAATGCAGTTGTTCTCGCGAACAGTTTGGTTTTCAAATTTTGTTTTGTTAATCTAACCACATTATGGGAAATTGCCAATGGAGGAATATTGACTTTTCAAAGTGGAGCTTTAGAAAGAGATTATGTGGCTGTTATTGAAACTGTAGAGTAGCTTTATTTTGTACGTGCCCCTGTAACAGCCTGGGATGAGTGGAGGATGTGTAATAAATGTAAGGAAGGGAATAAAAGGAATTTTATTAAAGGTGGGATGCTAGGATATAAAAATTCCAGCTTTACATAACTGAAGAAGTGTAGAAATTGGATATCGGGAACCAAAGGAAATAAGTGAAATAAGATGCATAAAATTGAACCGATTCTCATATCAGCAGCCAGTTAAACTCTCCTTTGCAGATCGACAGGTTTTCCCTGTTTGCAGCAAAGCTTCGAAGCCCCAGGCAGCCACGGGGCCATCAACGTACTGAGTACTGCAAACCGCAGTGAGGACACTTCCTGGAGTCCTGCATCCCACGCACGTTCCTCTTTTCTCTTCCTGTGTCCCGTCACCACAAATGAGAAAAGATGGCAAAGACGAATGTTGCTTCCTTTCCCCATCAATGCTCTCTACACCTCCCAGAAATGCAGCCTATTCCTCTGTTCCCAAGTCCCCACATCCCGCTGCTTCTGGGCAGTTGCAAGCCATGCGAGTCTGGGCAGACCCAGGAGAACACATGCCTTTTTCTCGAAAAGCCTTTGTGGGAAGTTCCTGCTACTCTGTGGGGGTGAAGACAATGCGCATTTTGTTCACTCTGCATTTCCAGTGCTTGCACAGTGCCTGGCACTCGGAGGACACTCGGTTGCATTTCTTGAGAGAATAAATGCACGAATGAATGAAGCTTTCCCAGGGGGTGGATATATCGCGTGCTCACTGCCCGTCTCTGTGTCCATGTGCTTCCATTCACCTCTGAAGAAGTCTCTTCTGTTTGTTGTTTGTTTTTGTATCTTTGTTCCTTGGGGTGCAGGGCGGCAGGGGGAGGGATGGGGATCAAAACAGTGAAAGGACTTTTTTGCTGGATCATGAAGCATGAAAGTGAAAGGATCAGAGCTTGGCAAGTCTGGGGAGCTGCTGACCTCTGCCACCTTGACTCCCTGCCCAGGGTCTCGTCCGCAGGGCCCGCCACCCTCCCCGCCTTCCCATTTCTCCCTCCTCCCTCCTCTCTCCAGCTTTCCCACCCAACTCCCCGATCTTGAGGGCTCAACTGTCAATTCAGCTGCCCAAACTGTGTTTCATGAGAATTGAACCCTCCTAGAATTATTCGTGGATTTTTTTGAAAGTCACAGTTTATCATTCTATAATCAGATTAGATTAGGAGAGAAATGAAGAACCCACTGGTAGCAGGAAGAAGCAAGAATCTTCTAGGGTCTGGCGTGGGCTGAGACAGGTATTCAGCGACTGCGCATCCCCATTGTTTTCCACGGCGAGCATATGACCCAGATTCGGGAACGCGCAGGCCGTATGTCCGTCCGTAACTGTGCTGCCTGCTGGGGTGCTGCTGCCACAGGAGTTGGCTGTGCTCCAGACAAGAGGGGTGCTGGTCTGTTCCCACAAATTTTCATCCCAGTCTTCATTGCAAGGGGGGCACTGCCAGGTGCTCTCTCAGCCACAGTCTCCTGTCCGAGGTTCCCGGTTCTGCTGACAACTCCTTGCTCAGAACAACTTTTGTTGTCACAGCTTGACACATGATGGCTGATTGCAGCCTGAGCAGCCTGGTGGCAAGCATTGGAGAGACAAGTACCCCATTTGTGTGTGACATCGGGATAATTCTTTCTGTGCTTGGTAAGATGACAAGGACATCTGCAGGCTGTGACCACAGGGACATTGTCATAGCTTTTCAGGGTCCAGGGAGTGGATGTAAGTTTCTTTCATGTTGGAAATGAAGGAGTTGAATCCAAGTGCTCAGTTGAGACATGTTGTCCCTACAGATTGTTTGAATTTTAGTAGATTCTTGAGGACCAGCCAGAGGGAATAAGGCTGAGTGTAACATTCCCAGAGGGTGGGAGCAAGTGACTTAGGAGGACTTAATTTTTCCACCTCGAATTGTCCTGAAGAGGCAGCTATGTATTCTGGCCGTTCATAAGGCTGTATCTGCCCATGGACCACTCTGATGGACAGAATTGGATCAGGACCCAGAGTTGCGAGATTGTCTTTAATGAATAACTTCCATCCTTGCGTCCATTCACTCATCCGCCTACTCCATTCACTCACTCACTGAAGCCCAGTGTGAGAAAGAGAACTACACACCCATTCCCCAGCAGCTTACAGACTCAGCGGAGAGAGCGTAACCACTTAACCCAACAGGATGAAGAGAGGTAGGCTGTGGGGGTGCACCCAGAGGACCCACAGAGGCCAGATGCATCCAGAGGAGTTTCCCAGAGGAAGGGGAGTAAGAGGCAGGGCTGGAGAGTGGGAAGGGGACACCCATGGGGGCAGGGAGCACTGCTCCGTCAAGGCACAGAGTGCAAGCTGGAGCGTGGCAGTTCAGATATCCAGTGGATGACTAGCTGGGCAGGAAGGCAAAAGCCAAACCACTCGGGCTCTTGTGGGCCACGTCAAAGATTTTTATCTTCAGAGCAGCAGGAAGCCATTGACTAGTTCAAAGGGGAGGGGGCAGTGACATTGTCATGCACTGAGATATTTTAAAGTATGCTCATGCATGGCTGTGCTTTTCGTCTTTTACATTCCTAAGCGATAGCTTCTCTTGCTGGGGAGAGTTAAAACTGTGCTTTCCTGGAAAGCAAAGACAGAGACAGGGTCAAGCTTCTGCCATTGACTTCCATGTCAGAGATCACGGAAATGAAAGCCAACGCTCTGATTTGTGAGGCAGAGCTTGTAGCGAATCAAAAGGCAAAGCCCTGAAGGGTAAGGGCGACCAAGTTCATCCAAACGCGGTAGATAAGCAACCAGAGGATGCAGGGAGAAGGGGAGTGGATCAGGAGGATGAGTGCAAGGCCAGAGGGCCTTCCTCACCGAAAGGAACCACGTGGAGAGCAGAGAAGAGCCTGTGTGGAGAGACCGCAGGTGTCAGGGCTCCCCTTGGGGACCCGCAGACTGTCCACACCGGGGGAGAGCGTGCAGTCTGCTGGTGGCCTGGGTGGAGGGCCATCTTTCTGGCTGTCTGTATTTGCCTGTCGCTGGGATGTTCAGGAAGGCCAGCACTGTGGTCTCAGGGGCCTGATGCTCGACATGTCCCCAGCTGCAAGAAGGCGGATGTCTAAGACTATGGTCAGGGCCTGGGCAGGTCACTGCCAGAATCTCTGTGTCACGCTGCTGCTGTCTCTGGGCCAGAGCTTGGGGTGGAAATACATCTAGATGGGCCTCATTGCCTGTATCAGCAGATCCCCCTCCTCCCCTTCCTCCTCCCCCTTCTCCTCCTTTTTCCCCTCCCCCTCCTCACATATGCCCAGGTCCACTGATCACCCATTGGCCTGTGCCATTCCTCCTGTCTGCTGGGCAGCATCTGTGGGGCCTTTGTCATGGAGGCCCTGTGGCCTTTGTGGCCGAGACTGTGTTGACCCGGCACCTGACCCCGTGTGGCTCCAGTGTCATCATGCACACCTGGACCACCCAAGCATGCTCAGCCTCCACACTCTGTCTCCATCTCTCCATCTCTCTCCCGGTCTCTGTGACATACACAATAGCTCTCAGGTTCCCCCAAATGTGCAGCTCTCCTCCTTACACCTAAGTGGTCTTGGACAATTCGCTAACTACTCGTAGCCTCTATTTCCACATCTGAAAGATGAGGATGGTAGCAAGGTCCCGATGGCATAACACACGGGAAGTGCTTTGCACACTGCCAGGCGCATTACCAATGCTGTGTGCCGGCAACCAGCATCATGCCCGCCAGCAAAGCCGACTCAGCGTGGGGCCACTTCTCATGACAGTGCGCCCCATGCCACTCCCACAGCTCTAACAGCCCAGCCTGTACAGCTGCGAGCCGCGGGGCTGATTTTCCTAGGCCGGCCTGGTATTAACAGTTAAGCCACGACATGTTTATTCGGACTCTTTCATCTCCAGCGTCTGAGGTTTGCGTCTTCTTGGTAAAGGCAGTTTCCTCCCTCCTCCCACAGAGGCCGTCTTAGGAAAGTGGTACTTCTCTGGGACTCTGCACACAGGGCTCTGCATCTCTTTGGGACTTGAATAGTCAGAGAAATGAGAATATCTGGTCCCATCTTGCATCTGTCCCGGGACCATGACCTTCAGCAAACGTTCGCTCTCAGTTGAAAATTTCGGCAGAGCCGTTCCGCACAGCAGTGCACCCGCGCGATGGCCTGTCGCTGTGCTCAGCTGACACGCAGACGCCTTCCCTTCCTGTCCCACCCTGAACAGTACAGTGATTATCTTGTTGCGTTGTCATGTTTGTTACTTGAGTGTCTGACTCCCCACTCTGCTGCAAGCTCTGCAAGGATGCCAGCCTGTCCTCTTTGTGTCCCCGGAGCTTAGGCACACCGGAGTGTGCTGAATGAGCTTCTGTGAGAAAACAGAGTGATACGGTAGAAGAGCACAGTGCACTTATTCAGATGACCTGAGCGCCAGCCCTGCCCACTACTACCTGTGTGATGTTAGGAAGCCTGTTTCACAACTATTAAATGAGGCAAAAAACGCTCTGTCTCCCAAAGCCTTTGTATGGGAGAGATGAGATCTATGGAAGAGTTATTTCTAAACTGTGGCGTCTGAATAAATATGCACTACAATAAGACCCTAAAGCTGGAAACCAGATGTCCTTCAATGGGTAAATGGTTAAACAAACTGTGTTCCATCCACACCCCGGGATACCACTTAGCAGCAAAAGTAAACAAACTGCTGATACACACACCAAGGTGGATAAACCTCAGGTGAATTATGCCAAGTGCAAACAGCCGATCCATCGATTTAACATTACTGAAACGACAAAAAACGGAAAGCAGATCAGTGGTTTCCAGGGAGTAAGGAGAGCCCGGGGGTTATAAAAGCCAAACACGAGAGATCCTTGTGGCGATGGCAATGTTCTGTCACCTTGACAGCGTTGGTGTCAGTATCCTGGTTGCGACATTGTTCTGTAGTTTTGTAAGATGCTACCCTTTAGGGGAACCGAGGAATCCCTTTGAAGCATTTCCTGAAACTTCCTGTGCAAATATCAAAATCAAAACTTTAATTTAAAAAGATGCATTCTTGTTGTGTGATTTTATAGTTTATAAAATCATAACGTGTTTGCTGACTGCTCTGATCGCGTCAGTGGATTTGTCTGCTTTAGCTCGTCTGCTCTTAGAAGTCCCCGTTTACAGAGGATCCAACCGGGCACTGGCAACGTTAAGGCTACAGAAAGAGGAAGTAGTGGAGCTGGGACTTGTGTCCCTGAGCCACCACACCACTGTCCCCTCCTGTTGGGACAATGAAACACAGTCAGGATTTGAACCCGAGCCCCGCTTAATCCTCAGGCCACCTCTAGGTATGTTTTATTCAGTGTGAAGATCACCAGCAATGTCTAGACTCACTAAGAAGTCATTGTTCAGGGTTTCTTTTGGGGGTGATGAAAATGTTCTAGAAATAGATAGGGGTGATGATTGCACATATCTGTGGTACTAAAAAACACTGAATTGTACACGTTTAAAGGATGAATTTCCTGGTGTGTGATTTACATCTCAATTTTTAAAATCTCACCCCATCCCCCAAAAGTTACTGTCATGGTCCGGAAGTAAGAAATTGACCTCTGATAGCAGTGGTAATGGTAAGGAAATCTCCAAGGAAGAATTAACTCACTAAATGAAAGTGGAGACAGCGACAAAGACATTGGAGATGCCTGAGGTTTTGAGCCAAGTGACAAGAAGAAAGAGGAAGGAAGCCCAGAAGCGCGTAATAGACGTGTTGGGTTTGAGATGACAGCAAGCTCTCCTAGGGACCTCTGATAGGTGAAATAGGGCCTGGTGTTCAGGAGAAAAGTCATAGAGGTTTTGGGTCCAGGAGCAGATGAGCTATCTCGGGGAGATGGGATCAGGACAGAAGATCATTTATCAGTAGCAGATGGATAAAAAACAGAGCCCAGCGTGTGAGCTCTGCCTTCTCAACACGCTAAATTTTCCTTCTCTCCTTCAAGCGAGAGAGGAGCTTGACTCAGAGGAGTGGTGTAAGGAAACATGTTTTCCCCGGGGAAGTGTATTGCCTGGTTTCCGCTGTCTACCTTGGTTATCATAAGGTTTTTTTGTTGTCCTGAGAGGAGATTTTGAGTGTAGAAAAGACGACTTTGGTGTTAAAAATTATTATTCAAATTTTTTAAAGTAACATATTCTAAAATCCAGGCTTTCTCGAGCTTTTAAGTTAAACTTAACAAATCGTATTATTTTACTTATAAATCTATTAATTTCATGTAATTGTTTACCAGAGGATTTTAGGACTTAGTTAATTAAATTCTCTTGAACATTTCATATACACTTATAATAATTAAAATACACTGAATTTTCTTTTTAAGCACTTTGGTTGTCTAATAAACAATACTTTCTCATATTAAATAATGCTTGCAAAAGGAATAAGTCAGCCCCAGTACATGTGGTGGGAATTAAATGATCTTAAACAGGTACCACTGGCTGCATCTGACAACCAGGGCCTAGCCACCTAGGGGGTGGCCTGTCGTTCCACACTTTGGGAGGGTCTGGCACAAGGGGACAGCTGTTCCCCTAAAAAGCAGAACAGGCCTGGATGGTCGAAGATGTAGCACAAACCTGACCACGTGAAAGTTCCAAGTTGTGCATAGAGTTGGTCCTTTCTTAGGCCATACCTTCCAACACGAAGACAAGCAGGATGGCTCCCTAGGTCCATCCACACATCAGACCTAGAGTGTCATCCTTCCTCCCCGTCTGCCTGCCCAGATATTGTCCACCACCCAAGACAGACGCCTCTGTCCTTGAATTGCCCTGGTCTCTGGTAACGGCCCCATCTCTGAACTTTGGTTTGTATACTTTCTCTCTCACTCTTCTCTAAATGTTTCAGACGTATATATCTTTTAGACTAATTCATACATTACTTTAAAGCAAGTGATTTCTTTTTTTTTAAGCTCCATCATGCTGATGACAGAGCTAGCCACATCGCGCCAACAGCACTCAGCATGCATTTATATGAGATCCATCACCAATGACAGGATCCATCCTTTTGTTTTGGTGTCTGTAATTCACACCAAAACACTTCAGCACAAACCGTGTGATATCATGAAGTTGCTGGTTAGTTAAAGCTTCAGTTCTAGAGAAATCAGTTGCTGGCTTTAAGAATCCATACTCCAGAAATGACACTCTCCAGGAGTGGCTACAACAAATGCTTCTGATACTCAAATTTTGAGCAATACTTAAGGCTTTATTAATAAATATGCAAATACCTGAAAGGGTATTGATTAGTGCAATTAATTGCTAATTAACATTATAAATATGAGAAATGGGTTTCATTGATTATAATAAAGGCATTCGAGAAGTGTGAGTTAGCAAAAATATTTTAAAGACACTCCGCCCTGAACAGAGAATGGAAATCTCATGACACCCGTGGCCTGTACTCATGAGGACGACGCTCAGGCTGATCTGTTCACAGCCCCGTGTCTGGCCGTGGCTTTGGGAGCTTCCCTGTGTCTGGCCGTGAGAATAGCGGGCCTGCATGTGCTGCTGTGTGCCGTGGGACCCTTTCATGCAGGTGGGGTCCGAATGCGGATTGTATGAAATTTTGTGCCTCTTCGTTAACAAATGTTTGGGTCTTTAAAAAATATGCATATGTCAGAATTCGATCTGAGATTTGCTTCAATTAGAAACAAATCTTGGTAGCAAGGTTGAGTGGAATTCTAACCCTTTCCCATCCACATCTACCGAAAAGCCCCTGAGAGCCGCGCGTGGCTGTCAGTCGTTTTCCACTGGTTTTTGTGAGCCCACCGGCGGGAGAGTCGGACTTACTGAAGGGGTTCTGTGTTCGAACAGTTTGGCAGGAAGGAATCCATATGGTTTCCGTTGAGTTTGCACACGTCTCCTGGCCAGTCTCTCCCAGGCAGTTGGTGCTCTGCCTTGCGCGAGGATCCTGGTAAGTTTATCTGACCTCCACCGCGAACACAGTGGCCTTTGGGGCCAGACTGCCTTCAAATGGTGTCCCTACGGTGCTCCAGGCAATCGGCCCTTGGGGACTGACCTCCAAACGGCTCTTCTCTGTTCCGTGTTTTACACAGTGACAAATAGTAAAGTTCCAGGTCCTGTAAACATTTACTAAATACCTAACATGCATGAGGCAATTTCGTTTCTGTTTTCTCACTTATTCTTCCCCAAAGCCCTGCGAGATAGTTATACTGTCGCCATTTTGCAGATGAGGAAACTGAGGACCTAGGGAAAGGCAGAGAGCCAAGACTCACAACCAGGTCTCCATCATTCACTCCCCACAGCAGCAGTTTCTGCACCTGATGCTCATGGTTTCATCCTCAAGCCTCCCTCCTCCAACAACAGGGCGTTTCCAGAGTGCTTGCAAGCGGAGGAAACCCAGGCCAAGCAGGGCTATATTTGGACTGGAGGGCATTCCTGAAAGCCACAGGGAAGTGTTTAAAATCCAGAGTACAGCAGAGGCAAGTCCAGAGTGTTCTTTATTCTTTGATGGGACAGCTGGGGAAGCCGGGAGAATGCCACCAGTGTGGACAGGTGGCTCGATAGTTCTAGCTCCAAGACTGGCATGGAGGCCTGTCCCCGCCAGCACGAGTTGGCACTCCAACCAATTAGTCACACTCAGGGATGGTAAAGACTCACATATGCTTTATTCGGGATGAAATGTTGGACCACGAGTCTGGAAGACTGTGCTCTAGTCTCAGCTCAGCTGGTGACCCCACCCTGGGCACTCACTCCCTACCAGCCTCCAGCTCTCCCCCTGGAAAGGCACCACGATTTAGAGCAGGCACAAAGCTGGCTCTCAGGCACTCCCATTGTCACTCAGCTCCTCCCCAGAGGAGGCCCCTGGCCTCAGTGTCAGCGAATGCAGGCCGGCGGTTCTGTGGCTGCGCATCTCAGCGAAGACAAGCCCTGCTCCCACGGGCTCCCTGCCCTGCAGAGGACAGAAAGCAGAGCAGTTACTGCGTTCTCCGGGTAACTATGGTGGGAGCAAGGGGATGGGAGGGGCTGCTTCTGGCTGGGCAGGCAGGGGAAGCAGCCACTGGGCCAGAGGTGGGTGCAGGACATTCCTCTGGGAAAGAGTCCTGCGGATTCCCCTTGGTCTGCCTGAGCTGTCAGCCCCACTCTGGCCGAGTCCAGGCAGTGGGGGCAGAATCGTCTGTCTTCTTTTGCCTTCTTCATTGTGGTCAGAGCCTGAAGATTTGGAGGCCACTCTCAGGTGGCTCTTGCTACAGAGCCAAGGACACTCAGTGGCAGAGGCTGATGGTCCCGAGACGAATATACTTTCACAGGTGGCAGAGACCAGAAAGAGCCCAGGGCTTGTGCCCCAAGACCAAGGTAAGAAACATTGACTGTGACTGTTCCCCCGGTCCAGGGTGAACACCGATTGGTGAGTAGCTGAGGTTTTAAAGCAATTTTATTAATCCAGACACAGGTTGGGTATCAGAGGTGAGAGGTGCAAACAGTGTGCTTACGATTTTTAAAGACTGCTTTGAGGAGTCCGGGGGCCTCGGCCGACAGGACAGTCCCTTCTGACTTGCCAGGAGCCAGCGTTTGCCTACAATTCCGGCCCCTTCCGGCCGGAGGACAGCAGTGCGTGCCCGGCTCTGGCTTCACAAATCTCTTTTTATTTAGAGTTCACTTATTAATAGAAATCTGTGCTCACGCCCTTGTAAGAAAAAGAAAAGGCATGGGCTGAATCACATGCACCTATTAAGACAAAATCCAGAAGGGCATTGCTTTGGGAAACAGACCTAGGTCCGTATCCCTCTGCTGTCGCTAATGGTGAGATATGGGCAAGTGATTAATTCTTCGAGCCTCAGCAAATCTGAGCTTTCAGAGGTTTTTGAGGAGCAAAGAAGTGCCTCTCAGTTTTTCACGTGCACACACATCACCTGGACATCTTATTAAGATGCAGATTCTGATTCGGGAGTTTGGACTGAGTCTGCACTTCTAACCCGCTTCTGGGCGATGCCGATGCGGCTGGTCCTGGACCCCACTTTGAGGAGCGAGCGGTCAGGTCACTGTCTTGAGCAGGGTCTTCACAAACACTGTTCCCTCCCACAGAAAGGGTCGCCACCTTGTGGCACAGGGTGAACATTCATTAAATCACATCAAATGCACGCTATGTCCCTTGAGGTGGCAGCCCACTTGCATTGTCAGCCAAAGCAGAAGTCAGCCCAGGACCGGCAGAACCAGGCCAAACCCTTCTTATGTTCTCTTTGGGGAAAAAGATGAGGAAATTGCACTTTTAATGAATGAGTTTAGCCTGGTCTCTTTGTGACTCCACACCTATTATATGCTCCATATAGTATATAATGTGGCTAATGCAATGTTGATAATCAGTAAAGGAGAGCTAATTTTATTTTAGAAGGTTGATCTTCAGGGTTAACCTCTGGTGGTAGGACAGTTGTTGGTGACATTTAATCTCTCTCCTCCTCAGGTCCTCAAACCAACGGCTCCTCTGTTGTGCCTTGGGTCAGGGTGGGACTGGGTTTCACCCTCTCTGCCTTCAGATTTGGCCGGACTTGCTCTTCACGCTGCCCACGGGATTGCTCCATCCGTCCCCCAGGGGCAGTGAATCCTCTCTCTGACCTGCTCCCCTGGCTTCTCGCTGGACTCTTCATATCTGGGAGCTGGGCAGAGCATTCTGCATGCAACTACTGCACAGCACGAAGAGCATCTGTCTTTGGAGCCACGAAGCCTGGGAGGTATACGGAGGCCATGCCGCAGTTCTGTTAGCATTTTGCAGCTGGTGACTCCCTGCATCAAATGCAACACCTGGATGCTTGTTTAAAATGCAGATTTTTCCGACCTACTGAATTAAGATCCCTGGAGTCCTTTTGCATGCTGAATTTCGAGGATTTGCTTCTCTGGAGGAAGCCAGGGGAGGCCTTCGTGAGAGCATGAATGGCAAAGAGGTATCTGTGGCGGCTCTGGAAGTGAGGGACAACTTTTGTGAGCAAGGAATCCCAGAGCACTTGTACTTTTTTTCCCAGTGGCATGAACACCTGCTCCATAAGGGCTCTACTAAGCCCCAACTAAGGGACTGGTTTCCTCTCCTGGTAGGGTGACCTGAGCAGATTCTCCTCCTTGGAATGCCATACGTGTTTCATTGGCACCCCTTTTCCTGGGCCTTTAAGAAGAAGCAAGAGGTGATGGTCCCATCTCAAACACGCTGCACACCTTGCAAATGCACAGCAGTCTGCAGGAACAGGGTGAACACAAGCAGCGAAATGTGGAACACAGCGCTGGCGAGAAAACGCCGGCTTCCCAGGCTGGAGGGAGGAAGCCGGCCAGTTGCCGAGATGCCGCTCCACTGAAGCTCACCCTTCCTAGAAGGGAGTGTGGCCAAGCTTGAACGGAACCTTGTATCAGGAAAGACACGCTCCAATTGGTCTAGGCCAGATCTTTTGGCTGTGTGTAAGATTGGCGTCTTTGACTGGCATTTAAGATGCTTTCCATGCTCTTATTAAATCAATGCGTTTTTTTCCTCTGATGAATGAATTTGGGGATTGTGCCAGAATCAGAAAAGTTTCTGTGGATGTCTCCTGGAATTTCAAGGGTCTGTAAATCCTGTGTCTGGCTGGGAGCCTACTTTGATTATCTTTAATGCAGAAGAGAATGAATTTGAGCATCTGGCCTAGAAATCGACAAAATCTGTCTGTAGTATAATTGGTCCAGAAAGAGCTAGAAGACAAACGAAGAACAGTGGGTGTAGGTAGAAGAAAAGGTGGCAGAAGGGGAGCCAGATGGATGAGCCCAGACACAAAACACACACAGAAACAAAGAGTGTGTGGGATACCAGGATAGCACGTTTACATCTGGGGCCCGGACTGGCACGGGGGCCCTCCTTGCCTTGGAGGTGTCTAGACTCAACATCTGGCTCCCAGGACAGAGCCTGCACCTACACAACAGGAACTCAAGCCAGCTTCCACATGGGGCAATCCCTGACCACATTGTGACAAGCGGTCCAAATTGGCCTTGTCAGTGAATTTAGAGTACAAACAACTCATAGAAAAGTCACTCGATTTCTTAGAGAATTTAAGCTCAAGGCTGATGCTGGGGTCTGATCAGAGCCAAAGATTAGGGGAAGATGATTTCATGGTTACTATGTATAATTTTTTCCTCTGTGTGATAGCACTCCAGAGCAGCCTCAATGTATTCTGTCTGCGATTTGGACAGAGTGTGGCAGAGTATCTTGCATGCGGTGGGCCCTTCATACTACGGTGATAAAGACATTCCCTTATTTGATCAAGGCTCATTTGCACCCCAGAGGGAATCAAGAGTTAGGAATGTCACTGCTAACTTGCATCTTGCACTCATTTGTCAGCAAGGAGTGAGAGAAAGCGTTGTCCAGCAGGCTTAACTGCTATCTCGTCCCAACAGATATTTATAATTAAAAAAGTCATACATTTTGCATTTCCTTACAAACACTGAAACAATTTTCCAAGAGTGTCAAAAAGAGCCTGGGGGAGACTGTCACAGTGAGAGATGACACTGAGGCAGGTGCGTTTAACAGCACAGCAGTAAATAATTGTGTTGCCCTTTTCAGAGCCACGACGCGTGACCCACCCAATTAAGCCTAATTCCGGTGGCCCTTAGTTCGCGACTTCCCACACACGTTTGTCATAACAGCTTTGTTTTCTGCATCTGCTTTCCTTCGCAGTTTGCACCCCATGCAGTCAAATTTCATGCTTCCAGAATGAAAAATAAAACTGCCAGTTCTCATCTCTTTGGGGGAAATTAGTCTTATTTCTCCCATAAATCATAAGCATGCTTCAGCTGTAAACAGAGCATTAGCGACTCTGGAAGTAAATTAACTTCAGTTCCTGGAGAGACCTGAGGTTACTGGGGGTGATTTGATCACTTTGATTTAGGGAGGAGAAGGTGGGCGGCTTCAGAGTGGGGGGAGGTGTGGATTATTTGGCAACAGCAGCCGCAGGTGGGATGTCCACACCTGGCTTGCCAGGGTCGTCGCAGCATAATTCCTCCACAAGTGTCCCAGTTTGGATGATACATTATACAGTCACTATAATTAAAGTGCAAATAAAATAAGAAGCAAAATATTGTTTTGTGAAAGAAGCCAGACATAAAATGCCACAAAGAGTGCGATTCGATTTGTACGAAATGTCCAGAATGTGGAGACAGAGAGTAGATTAGTGGTTGCCAGGGGCTGAGAGTGCTTGGAGGAAATGGGGAGGGACTGCTTCTGGGTATGGGATTTCTTTTTGGGGTCAGAAAATGTTCTAAGATGGATTGTCCTGATGGCTGCATGACTCTATGGATATGCTAAAAACCATTGATTTCTACACTTTAAATAGGTAAATTGTATGCTATATATAAATTATAGCTCAATAAAGCTGTTGTATTTGGACAAAAGTTAAAAAGTAGTTAAATCACGTAAATACCAGAAAGGGAAAACAAAAAAGCCTGTGTTCTGCCTTTCTGGCAGGGGGCGCTCTGGCCACTGGGGCTGGTCTCTCGGGAGGACGCTGACGATTCATTCAAGGATGATTCATTCGCTGGGGTGACAGTGGTTGGCCTCTGGGGGGTGGGCCTCTTGCACACCACTGTAGTTTTATGACTTTATTGGAGCAGGAAAAGAAGTGTGAATTTCCCCGTGGTCATTGCTGGGAATCGAGGTGTGTGGGTTGATCTCTAAATGATGAGAGTGCCAGGGGAGAGCCCAGCAGGAACCTGAAGAGCCCTGCAGTGGCAGTTGGCTGGAAGGAAGCTGGGAGAGGATTCTGGTCAGGACCCACCCTTCCCCAGCCATGTCCAAGGCCAGTGGGTTCCCATGTAGGGAGGAAGAGAGGGAGTTACAGGGTTAGGGTAGAGGTGGGCGTGGGGGGACTAGGAGTTTCAGTCTCCCCAGAGGAATTAAGCCCATCAGTCCACATGCAGCACAGGGCCTGGCGGGGCCAGATCTGCCCACTCAGGTCGGGAACTTTGGGGAGCAAAGGATGACCACAGAGGGGCACTGGATGCTTGGACCCCTCAGTCCAGTTCTTCAACGGGGACCCCTATTCCCAGTCCAACTCTCAGCGCTGGGATCCTCCTTCAAAAGAACGAAGTTGAACTTGAAACCCAGGAGAAGACCGAGAATGTACCCTGTACATTTTAATATCCTCATCCCCTAGAACAACGTCTGGCACTCAGGAGTATGTGGATGCAACCTGTGTCCCAGCCTGAGGCCCAGGGCATGTGGGCTAGGTCGCCAACAGAGGGTGCTATGCACCCAAAGAGCAAGGCTGGGTTCCGGGGCCAGAGCCTGCTTGGAAGACAGGGCGATGGAGCTCTCTGCACGTTGCAGACCAGGCAGGGGGAAGGAGGACGGGTGACCAAACGCTGGAGCTGGGGCAGGCCCTGATTCCCAGGGGAGGGGACAAACCTGTTCCCTGCTTGGGCATTTCCCCAGCAATACGAGAGGAAGAGCAACCACCTGAGTGGATAGAGGCTAGGGCCCGTGTGGGGTTTGTTCACCAGTCTGTCCCCAGGTGCCCGGCACGATGCCTGGCACAGACAAGGCATGCGAGAAGATGAATGAACCTGGGACAACCATACGGGCACTGGACCGTGGGAGTTGCTCGTACGTTCCTGCCACCCACCCAGTGCAGTCCGTGCCCGGGCAGGTGTCTCCACTGACAGAGCTGAGTACTGATGATGTGGGTCTGATTAGCTTCACGAGGAGGAAAATTCTGAGATTACACCCCTTCTCCCCACCCTCCCCACTCCCCAAACCAAGTCCACAAACACAGGGCAGACAAAGCAAAGAACAGCACAAATTAGATCGAAGCCCTCCAGAGAAGGCCGGCACTTTGGACCACACTGTCTGCAGGTGCGAGCAGCCATCTGGTATTTTGGGGTGGGGGCTGTTGGGCTCAGAAGTGAACGCAGAAATGCATGAGGGGGAGCTGGTGCGTCGCTGTTGAGCAACTCGTCATATTGTTTTCTGCTTTTTTTACCCACATCTATGTCTTTCTTGGGTGCAAGTCCTTGATTTTATTGGCTGTCTTTGTGGCGATGGGAGTGCTGGACACATGGGGAAATGCTGCTCTTCAGGGGGCGAAGCCTGGAGACCCTCCCCCGGGTGCCAAGTGTGGAGAACACCCCTCCCTCAGGCTCCGCTCTGTGGGCAGCAGTCCTGCCACCTGCAAGGTCGCTCAAGGACAAATGTTGAAGAACAAATCAAAAAAGCTTATGATGTTGTCTAGTGTGAGTCCCTGGTAGCACTGCCTTCTGCTGAAAGGGTTGAGTGTCATAGACAGTGAGTCCGCGAGGAGAAGCTGAAAGATTTCTTTTTTTCTGGTGGATTTGCAGTTCCCTTATAAGCTTAAGCTGTTGAAAGTGCTTGTGAACTCTTAGTTTTTGTTTTAAATTCTCCTGGGACATGCTCCATGGAATCTTAAGATTTTAGAACTATGTGGGGAAAGAAAGAATAAGTCTCTCCTTTATATTTAGAGTTGGAGCAAGCCAAACCTTTCGGTGGCTAGTGACCGATTTCCACCCCAGCACACACACTCACACTCACACACACACACTCCCAAAGGGGACAAAGAGAGTAGTAAGGATGAATCTGCCCCTTGTGAGACACCGACTACACGACACTCTGGCATTTCGTTCATGGCTCCACAGCCCAGGCCAGGGCGACCAGCTCTGCCCGCGGCTGCAGACCCCCGAGCACGGGAGCCCTCTCACCAGTGCAAGTGTGAGTGCGAGTGCGAGTGTGAGTGTGAGTGCGAGTGTGAGTGAGTGTGAGTGCGAGTGCGAGTGAAAGTGCGAGTGAGTGTGAGTGCGAGTGCGAGTGCGAGTGTGAGTGCGAGTGCGAGTGCGAGTGCGAGTGCGAGTGAGTGTGAGTGTGAGTGCGAGTGTGAGTGCGAGTGCGAGTGTGAGTGCGAGTGCAGTCACAACCACGAGGACCCCTCCCCAGCTAGAACCTGGAAATTGTTCTTAGAGTGAAACTGGGGAAATCCACCCATAAAGGATGGGATTCCCGCCTGTGGGAGTTAGCTAAGAAGAATAGTTGATGAACACGTGGTCAAAGAGATGGGAAACCTCCCAAACTCGAGGGGACTCGGGAGGAAAAGTGGCCCTTGGTGACAATGTCGTGAGTGGGGTCCTGATCACGCCTTGCCTAGAGAAAGGCAGGGAGAATCCTCGGGCAGCTCCGTGGGCCTAAGATGTAGAGAGAAGAGCGGCAGTCGGGGAAGCAGCGGGTGAGGCGCCGTCACAGCCCCCAGAGGCTGCCCGGGAAGGCTGTCCCCAGAGTCGGAGGGAGGCCACGCCAGCGCCTGAGCCAGGAGGATGTTCTGGAGATCGCCCGTCGCCAGCATCTGAGTTTCTGCCCTGGAGCTCTGTCTACAGAGGGGAACGCAGTGGGGGCCATGCCGCCCCTCCTTGGTGGCCTCTCGCCATGTATACGTAACCTGGTGCTCCGGGGTGGGGCAGGCATGACAGGGAAAACAGGCTGAGTCAAGGAGCGGTGGCCCCCTCTGTTAGTTTCCTGGGGCTGCTGTGACAAATGACCATGAACTTGGTGGCTTAAAACAACAGAAATTTATTTTCTCAGAGTTCTGGGGGCTAAAGTCGGAAATTGAGCTGTGGGCAGGGCCCCGCTCCCTCTGAAGGCTCTGGGGGGCATATCCTCGCCTGACTCTCCCGGCTTCTGCTGGCTCCAGTGGTGCACTGGCTGCATCTCTCCAACGTCACGTGGCCTTCTCCGTTTCTGCGACTCAAATCTCTCCCTCCTTTCTCCCATAAGGACACCTGTCCTTGAATTTGGGGCCCACCCTAAATCCGGGATGATTCCATCTCAAGTTCCTTAACTTAATTATATTTGCAAAGACATTTTTTCCAAGTAACGTCGCAGTCACGGGCCAGGGCTTAGGGCTTGGCTCTGTGTTTTGGGGGCCGTGTTTCAACCTGCTACACCACCCATTCAGGGGCCCAGGCCTGCCATGCTGGGCCAGCCTCTCGAGGCGCGAGCTTCCACGGGGCTGTCCAGGGCAGCGCCTTCATCAAGGTTGGCCCTGCCATTGCATCTTGCTCCTATTTTAAGCCGATTTTGCTGACCGCTTCAGTTCTCTCATTGCATTTGAAAAAGCACCTGTGAGGGTGTGTCCCCCTGGCCCAGGGCCTTCCTCAGACCGAATGCCGGGCCTCGAGGAGCGCACCACCTGGCAGACAGCACCGATTTTAGGAAAAGTGTGAGAAATTTCTCCCTCTGCAGTCAATATGTCTCAACTACCTAGAAAGAAGCTTTTAGAGAAGGTTGAGTATTTCTTGGGTGTGGAGTCAAAAAGAAGCCAGGCTAAACTCATTCATAAAAAATGCAATTTCCTCATCTTCCTAAAATTTATTTTTATTTTTTTAAGGTCAGTCAAGCGCAGTAGTGAGAAGGGGAAAGCAGTAGAACAAGGAGTTCAATCTGTGACTGACTGAGCCATCCGGTGAGATAGCTCAGTACCTTCGGACCAGCCAATTTCCTTGCTGGGAAACACAGCAAGGGCTTGGCCTGGCTCTGCCAATCCCAGACTCGCCTTCTGCTGTGGCTGTTCCTCCTGACGGTGTAGGTTGGCACCTGCAGGGACAGCAGCTCTGCCGGGACAGGCCCCACCCCAGAGTCGCCGCCGGCTCTTGGAGCAGCTCCGAGAGCACGTCGGCCTGTGCTGTGGTGTCAGCGCCCTGGGACAGGTGTGGAAAGGGCATGGCCACCCAGAGGCAGGACACACAGAGGTTCTGGCCTTAGAGTCTAGAATCAGACTGGGTTTGAACCCTAGATCTGCCTCTGGCCAAAGACGTGACCATAGGCAAATCCTTTAGTCTTTCTGAGCTTTGTGTGAAAAATGGGCAGTTGCACGGATTGAACAAGGGAAACTTTTCAAGTTTCCCAGAGAAACTGCTGAACATTCTGTGCCTGGCTGCCAGTGTGTGTTCCTAAGTGTTCATTGTTAGGGTTATTAAAATTATTAAGAGGGAGGAGATTGGCCTGTCACACGCTTTGATTCGACATCGCCCCCACTCCCCCACCCCGACACACAGTCTGGGGCCACTGGGTTGGGAAGGAACCGGGAACACGCCGCCTCCACCCTGGAACTCCACTTTCTGACTCCATCTTGTCGCTGCAAATACGTCTATCAGTCACTCAGAGACACTGACACTTTCTCGCCATGATCTGATTTATGCAAAGTACATGCTGAGTTTTCTAGATCTAAGGAGCCAGGAGGAAAGAAGTTGTACAAAACGTCCTGCCATTGTCTCCTGACAGTAGTCCTAGATGTCTGGAAGAGTTGCCACCTACTTATTGTCTTCTCAAGCTGCGGGTCTCTCGTTGTGTCCTCTAACCAGGGACACATTTCATCCCAACACAAGAGCCCGTGTGGTCTCCAGAACATTTGACAGGAGGCCTGGCTGATAGAGTTCAACCTGAGGGGCCGTGGAAAAGAAAACCAAATCCCTTTTCCAAGTGGCATCCTGGCTACTTCAGTGCTACGGGGCCACTCTGATCCTCACTCAACCAAAGGAAAGCAATTAGGATGGAGCCTACTTCTTGTCACCTCCCGCATAGTACTGAATGAACAACCTTGACCCGCTCGCGCCTCGTGTACTACCCCGCTCTCCCTGTTCTACGGCTTTTCTTTCTTTCCTTCAATGCCAAGTTGTTCCCACCCCAGGGCCTTTTAACATGTTCTGCCCCCATCAGATACATGAAGTTCTTCCTCAGACCTTGGCAAGGCTGGCTCCATTTCGTCACTCGCGTCTCAACACACACGTCACCTCCTAAGAGGCTGTGCAGTCTTAATAAATACTCTTCCCATTTCATTCACTAATCTGGTTGTCCAATACGATTTGGGAACTGAAGAAGAGTGGGAAGAGCATTCCAGGTGAGGGAACCAGCAGAAACGAAGGCTCCGAGGCCAGAATGAGACTTTGTAAGCACTGAGGGTTTGTGGAGGGGCTTAGCAAACAGGCCTTGGCTGCTACTGTCCAGGCAGCATCCAGTCCAGCCGGGGCAGAGGGGGATGATGGGGATGGTGGAGAGGAATGCACCAGGAGGGTTTGGTGGAGCTCTGAAAGCGCGGGAGAGGCCAGGAAACAGTGATGCAAAGGAGTGCAGACCCTGGGGTCATTGTTGCATGCCGGAGCACAAACCCAGGAGCAGGAAGTGAGTCACTGCAGGCTCCCAGAGGCAGCCGGGCAGGCGAACCTCTGAAGTGAAAGCCCACAGTAAAGCTGCAAGCCCTGACTTTCCCGGAGAGGGAGGCATTATTCAGTAACTGCGCTGAACGAGGCTGGGCGAGTTCATCAGAAAGGATGGAAGGATGGAAGGTCTTACACTGCTGATCTGTGGCTCAACTGACAAAGTGCATTTGCCCCCCGCTGGCAGCCTGTGCCTTCGGGTGCAACCCAGCAACAGGCCTTTCCTTGGTTTTCTCTCCACGGGATTAGGCTGAGTTGTTCAATCCCTTACCTGTCTCTCAAGAAAACCGTGAGGATTATCTGGCAAATCTTTCTAAAGCTCTTTGGAGACCCTCTGTAGTTCAACTTTCATTCTTAGCCTCCAGAGACATAAGGTGAACCTTGTACCCAGGATCTTAGTGCTGTTCATTAATTCACTTATTAGGTTGTTAATATTTTTATTATTGAGTTACAGAGCTCTTGATGTGTTCCAAATACAGACCCTTTGAAATAGATAGACATATATGTATATACCTCCAATCTATGGCCCCCCTATCAATTTTCTTAACAGTGGGTTTCATTTGTTTGTTTGTTTTGGCATGCAGTGTAACCAAAATGGTGTTTTTTGATGAGCAGAACATTTAATTTTATGAAATCCAACATATCAATGTTTTCTTTTATCAGTAGTGTTCTTTGTGTCTTATCTAAGTAATTTTTTCCTACTCTAAGCTTACAAAGATATTCTCCTGTGAGAGCTTCTAGAAGCTTTATGGCTTTAGCTTTTACATTTAGGTTTACAGTTCATCCAGAATTGGATGGGTATGGTGTGAGATAGTGACACAGATTCATTATTGTCTGTGTGGACATCCAGCTGTTTTGGCACTATTTGTTGAAAAGATTTTCTGTTCCCATTGAATTGCTTTGGCAGCTGTATGAAATATAAGTTGATCATATCATTATGGGTGTGTTTCTGGACTTTCTATTCCATTTCGTTGATCGTTGATCTAGAGGGAAATTGTTATGCCAATACCATACTTTTAAAAGTTGAGTATATAGTTGGAGTTCAGTTATATAAAAAATCTATATATGCATACCAAGGAAGTTCACTATTGTGTTAATGTTATTTGTCTCTGGGTTTCGGGCTTAGGAGGTGTGACTTTTATTTTTTCTCTTTCTACTTTTATGGTATCAATGTTTTCTATAGAGAGCACTATTCATTTTACAAAAAGAAAAATAATTTGTAAACACTCATTGTGCAATATTCAACATTCATTTGATTGTTTCACTTGTTTATGTCAACAAATACAAGGATTAGCTACCTGGGAAATGATCTAGTTAACAGGTAAATAGTAGGCCCCTCATCTCAGACTTAAACTAAAGAATACAAAGTCAACATCAGCAAAAAGAGCTGAGTGTCACACCTACTTTGGTTGTACTTTTCCCCCATCAAGGTAACTGTGGGCAACCCTGCCCTAAAGTGGGTAGCCCAGCAAATATTTATGGTCCTCTAACAGTATGCCAAGTGCTGCGGTAGGCACTTGAAGGAAGTAGGCCTTGATGTTTATATTAATATTTATTACAGGAAAGGGTTTGATGCTGTGATGTTCATGATTCTCTATGCCTTTGGCTTTGCAGACTCGACCATGGAAAGGTTATTCCACTTCCCCTAAAGCTGATTTTACATTATATGTAACCATCCACCCGTCCATCCAGCAAAGCCATGCAGGGAAGTGGGTAAACCAAGTTTACACAGGCCCTTAGCTGAAATCCTAGTTGGAACCAAGTGGTCCAACTGGTCGGGGACAGGTCCAGCCTGTGAGCTTCCAAATGGAAGAGGTTCTGCTGGCACAGCAGCCACTGCTTAATTCTCTACTTTCTTACCAAGAACAAGATTCCTCCTTACTTCTAAAATAAATCCAATCAGTTGAAGGCTTACTTTTACTTTAAAATATATATTTTTAAGGAAACTTTTTTATTTTGGAATAATTTTAGTTTTACCTAAAAGTTTCAAATACAGTGTGTGGAGTTCCCATGCACTTTCCACTAATGTTCACGTCCTTCATTATCACGCTACCTTTGTCAAAGGTAAGGAATTAACACTGGTACCCTACCATCAACAACACTCCGGGCTTTATTTGTATTTCACCAGTTTTTCCACTTATGTCCTTTTTCCATTCCAGGATTTCATCCAGAACCACATTTCACTTAATCATCAGGCCTCCTTAGTCTCGGCTGGTCTCCGTCCATCACGACCTGGACAGTTTGGGCGCGTGTTGGCCGGGCATTTTGCAGAATATCTCTCAGTTTGGGTTTGCTTGATGTTTTCTCGTGATTAGACTAAGATTATGGGTTTTAAGGATGAATACCCAAAGGTGTACGTGAGAAGGATTTTTTTTAAAGGATTCCTGAATGCCTATAAGGCTAACATGATGAGGTGCATTATGAATTCTCAAGAGGGAAAGCTATTTTTTAGGGAATAAATTGCAAGGAAAAGATATTAAAGGAAATTTCTCTCATGTATTTTTTGTTTTCTTACACATTTTCAGCCTGATTATATTTTCTAATTAGATACCTGGGTTTGTCCTCAATGTTTTAAATCTGGCTCAGCAGGAAGGAGTCTTAGCCCTTCTTTGTTTCAAGATCTCACTGTCCCTTCAGCAGCACTATGAGCCCCTCCAGTGTGAGGGGCTGGAGCCACCTACGTGACTAATCCAGGTCCCTACTCTGCAGTTCATCTTTAGTTGGAGACACCAAGCCTTGCAAATGGCTATAAACCAGTTTGGTTTCCCCACTGCCAGGTCCTTTTGGGGATGAGGATGGCTTCCCATGACTGGGGATACCCCACAGATGCCTCCTGCCCAACCACCTTCCTACCGGTGCGTTAAACTGAAAGCATGTCTTAGGCCACGTTCTACAACATGAACCTACTTCTATCAGCAGGCAGGTAAAAAACCAGTCATTTAACCTGTTCTGTAATTGTGGTGAAGTCCCCACTCTCTGTTCCTTCAGGCCTCCCAACAAAGTTCCACTAGAGGCAAATTTGACTATATCCTAACAACAGATCTACTAAATCAAATCAGATGGCAGAAGCCTCCAGGAAGTGGAAGACCCAATGCTGAGCAGGGTTTAGATCTTGGGCACTCTCTATTCTGCCTGTTGCCAATGGAAGGGCAGAGATTCTGGGTAAGTCTTTCTGGCCAATCATATATCTTGAACTGCACTCATTTGATAAGTGAAAAATTACTTCCCACATTCCTTGCCCAAAGAGCAAGTCTTCTGGTGCAGATTTAAATAAGAATATTTGAAGTTGCTACGGCCACCTCTGCACTGTGGACCCCTAGGTCCTAAGCTAGGGCTTCTCAGCTGTTCACTAAGCACCCTTGATTGTGGGTTTCTGATTAAGATACTCCAAATACTAACTAAAAGCTCCAGGTGGTGGATAAAAATAATTCACACACACGTTATACTGTTAGAGAAAACATAACACAAAAATTGACATAATGATGCTACAGTGAGAAGAGCAAATGTCTGTATAAAGCACTCTGAGAGCCCAAATGTGGAGCCAGATGAGGAACCGGGTGAAGCTCGCAGTGGTGGTGTTAGCGAGGTTTCTGGAGGAGGCGATCTTCAGCAGATCTCCAAAGGGTGAACAGATATTCATCAGAGACCAAGGGGAGAAAGGGATTGAGGGCGCAGGGAGCCACTAAGAAAGGGCAGAGGGCAGCAGAGAGCTGGTTCTGGACGTGGCGGGTGTGGGATCTGCGAGGAAGGGTTGGGGGGTGCGAGTTTTGGAGGCCACCCCAGACTGAGGAATTTTGACTTGACCTTGGGGGTAACAGCCATGAGAAGATTTTAAGTAGCATTTAAAGTGCACGATCAGATTGATGTTTTCGAGCGTTCTCTCTGGCAGTCACGTGGAGGGAAGGAGGGAGAAGGGACTGGAATCACGGTGACCAGTGAGAACTCCTTGCGCTGATTCTGGCGGGAGACGCAGACCTCCACAACGAAAAAGTGTAGTAAAGGGACCTTCTCGAGCATTTCCTCTGCGCCAGGCTCTGTTCTGAACACGTCTGCTACATCCTCTCGCCCTGACAACCTCGCCGGTAGGCACTGTTGTTATCTCCCTTTTAGACCCGAAGAGTGAGGTCCAGATCAGGTTGCCAGGAAAAATACAGATGCCCAATTATATTTGAATTTCAGCTAAACAAGGAATGCTTTCTCAGTATATATGTCCCAGGTAATATTTTATTTGTTAGATCTGCCACCCCAGGGCCCAGAAGGGTAGAGTAGGTTGCTCAAGATGTCACAGCCACCAGGCAGCAGAGCCAGAATTGGACTGGGGCAGGCAGGTAAGAGCCCCCGCTCGGCTCCACCCTGCCTGGGCTTTGCCCCTCGCGCGGCACAGCTGGGTGGGCTCTCAGCCACTGGAGAGGGCTTGCTGGAAGCAGGGCCCTGGCCGGCCATTAGAGTTCGCCTTCGGGCAGCTTCATTTACCCTTTCAATCTGCCAGCTCTTGCAGGGCTTTTTTTTTTTCTTTTTTTAACCATACTTAGAACAAGTCTGCAACCCTCCTGCTAGCCATCTTAAAGCTTGCAGCAAAATCCTGCCCTGTGACTAAGTAGCTAAATCCCCTGGAACTCCAAAGCTTTCTCCGCCTGAGGGTTCGGAACATTTTTAAGGGTTTCCAGTTCTCCCCACCCACAACTAAGCACTGCAATTAGGAACTTACTCAGAAAATATGCTTTTATTGCTCTACCTACCTGTTCCTACTAGCCTGGGATATAAAATAGAATTTAAACTGAACTATTTTAAGAGATTTAATAAGGTTTCACCTGAGGTATAAAACACAATTGTACTGTCAACTTTGGAATGTTTGAAAGGTTCAGCTAGCTAGAATGCTAGCTGCCGCAATACAGTGAGACGCAGGGCAGGACGGCTACCCTTTGGAGCTACTACCCCTTAAGGGTTCATGAAACATGGACTTTGGAATCATCTTGCCATGGTACACACACACACACACGCACACAGACGCACACACACGCATGTCCATACTCATTTAAGGAATGCTTTCTATTGCACTGAACTTATAAATAATTTGGGGGAGATCTGGCATCTTTAAAATAGTCATCCCACCCACAAACATAAAATAGTTTTTCATTTATTAGGTCCTGATATGTCTTCCTCTAAAGTTTTATAATTTTCTATGTAAACGTCTTAGACATCTTTAGATTTTTTTTCCCTTAGGCACCTTGTATTTTCTATTGCTATTATAAATGATTTGTTTTAAGTTACACTTTCTAGTTTTGTTTTTCAGATGATTTGTGCCTTCAGAACAAGTATACGTATAAATACGAATTGGTCAGTCTACAGACAAATCTGAGCATATCGTTACCAGATCTTATTGTTGATTTGCCTGTCCCGCATTCAACGACGGGTACAAGCAATCCTGTATTAACTAATTTGCTAGCTTGTGCCTTTTACAAATCACTCATCTCCTAGTTTCACGTGTGGCTGATTAACCCTTCTATACTGGAGCGGTTCCTTCTTTTATTTCTAGAAAAATCAATATTGTTTGCTTTGCTTTGTGGTTCTAGATACAGCCAAGAGCCATCTGTGAGAGCCGTGGTGATAACCTCCTGTAGCAGCTACAACCCAGTGCAGAAACCATGCAGCCGGTCCCTCCGTTTTCCAGATCAGCTCACGTGTTTATTGCACATTCTACTTAACTGCCCTGAATCCATACGCTCACGTCACTAAAACATTTTTTAAACAGACTTTTGTCACCCCCCCAAGTCCTTGATACTCATTTTAACTTTCCCAGGAATATAAAACACTAAAGAAAGAAAAATGGTGGTTTGTCTTGGGGCTGTGGTCCTCCACCCTAAAAGAAGACCTGCACCCTACACCTCTCAAAAGGAAAAAGTCCCTCTAGAATATCAAGTCCCCTCTTCCCCAGCTGACATAGTTTGCGTGTTTGTCCCCTCCAAATCTCGGGCTGAAATATGATCCCCAATGTTGGCGGTGGGAAGGTCTTTGGGTCACTGGGGCAGATCCCCTTATGAATGGCTTGGTGCTCTCCCCCAGGTGAGACCTCTATTAGTTCATGCAAGAGCTAGTTGTTTAAAAGAGCCTGGCCCCTCTCCTGTCTCTAACTCCCTTTCTCACTCCCCCTGTCGTCATGGGGGCACACCTGCTCCTCTTTTGCCTTCTGCCTTAATTAGAAGCTCCCCGAAGCCCTCACCAGAAGCAGATGCTGGGGCCGTGCTTGTACAGTCTGCAAAACTGTGAGTCAAATAAACCTCTTTTCTTTATAAATTACCCAGCCTCGGGTATTTCCTTTATAGCAACACAAAACGGGCTAATATAGCAACCCTCCCCGCAGTGACACTGCCTTCATCCTGCCTCTATCTCCAGGCATGGATTAGCTGCTTCCGGCTGCTCTAACAAATCACTGCAAACTTGACAGCTTAAAACTGCATACCTTTATTATCCCACAGTTCTGGAGGTTAGAAATCCTCTGGATCTTGCTGGGTGAAATCAAGGTGTGGACAGGGCTGAGTTCCTTCTGGAGCGTCCAGGGGAGAATCCGTTTCCTTACCTTTTCTGCCTTTTAGAGGTTGCCACCATTCCTTGGCTCATAGTCCCCTCCCTCCAGCATCAGAGCCATCGATGGCCAGCTGTGCCACTCTGACCCTGCTTCCTTCTGCACATCTTCTCTGGCTCTGAGAACTGGTAAGGCCCTTCCCCTGGTAAGGCCCTTCAGGTGACCTTGGACCCACCTGACTCCCAGGATAACCTCCCGTCTAAGATCTCTAACATCATCAAATCTGCTGAATCCCTTTGCCATGCGACGTAACGTATGGCCAGATTATGAAAATGAGGACATGGACATCTGGGGGGAGTGCATTATTCTGATTACCACACTCCTTAGAGCAATGCTTTTTAACCCAAAAGTTGTGACTCATAGAATCAACTTTTGGGTTAAAAATCAGCCTTTTTAAAAATCACATCAGAGCACTTTGCTGCTGGTAAGGTTAAGTATTGATTCATTGAACAAGGGTTTATATTTTCTCATAGACTTTAGGTTTCCTTGATATATATATATATACACACATATATATTTTATATATATAAAAAATATATATATTATATATATAAAATATATATATATATAAAATATATATGTGTGTGTTACTAGTTACCAATATAAATTTAAACTGTGTTTCTTACCGTGAGTTGTGACAGAAAAGCAAAAAGGAAAGCAACTATGGAACCATCATAATAGCCTCCTAATTGGTCTTTCTGCCTTCAGGCTCTCCAATCCATCCTCCATACTGCTGCCAAAAAGTTCTTTCTAAAAATAAATCGGACATGTCATACTGTTTAAAAATCTCTGCTGGCCCTCCACGGCTGAGCTGGATGTCTCTGCCCCTCCAGCCCACTGTCCATGTCCTCCCCTGGAGCTGACCATCGTGACCGCCTTCAACCAGCCTCCTCAGCCTGGACTGCTTCTCGGGTGTGGGCAACGAGAGGCCCTGGCCAAGGTCAGAGGGCTGGAAGGGAGAGTCGTTTAGGGTGTTTTTCCTCCAACTTCGTCCCTGCCAGGC
Organism: Avahi laniger; assembly: GCA_963575035.1. NCBI lineage: Eukaryota > Metazoa > Chordata > Mammalia > Primates > Indriidae > Avahi > Avahi laniger. The sequence goes on along the minus strand of CAUYSK010083137.1, from coordinate 21,990 downwards.
AAGACCAGCTTTGTGGGCATTGGCCCTGCACAGTTGGGCCCCCACGCTCAGAAAGGTTGTGTGTTTAGTTTAATGCTCTGCTGCCACCATCTTGAAAATTCTTGCTAATTTTTGAACAAGGGGCTCTCATTTTCATTTTGTACTGGGTCCTACAAATTATGTCACCAGTTCTGCTTTCAGGGCACATGTTGCAGTGACAGTGTTCCTCTACCAAAGACTCAGCTCTTGTCTGAGACCCACTTCCTACAACAAAACTGTTGGGTTCTGGTAACAGCTTGTCCACTTCCGTTGGCAGTCCTGGCGGTGATGGTAGCTTCCTGTTGTTGCTGGCCCTGGGATGCTTCACCATCCCTTGTTAATTTTTCTCAATCCTGCCTTTTTAAATAGTTCCTTCATTAAACTCTCTTCACCTCTTTCAAGAGTGCCATACGTTCCCTCTCAGGACCCTGACTGATAAATAGTCTACAGGATAATATCTAAGTCTTAGCCTTATGCTTCCCTGTACTTACTTCCTAGCAGATTTACCACGTTACCTCACTCGTGCTATGATCCAGCTCCACCAAACTTCTTGTTGTTTCCACAAATATGCTATGCTTTTTTTTCAGGTCTTCAGTTTTCCGCAATTGCTAATGATTTCCCAGCGGTTTTCTCTTCTTCCGTTGTAAGAAAATTTTAGCTGGGCACATTGCTATCCAGACTAAGGCATCATATTCCAGCTTCTCCTGTAGAAAATGTGGCCATGTGAGTAAACTCTGGCTAATGGTATATAAGTATAAGTGCTGTGTGTGCCACACATCCCAGGAGCCTTCCCTAACAGATTCCTGGAGCATTGCTGCTGCGGGCTCCTCTCTGCCCCTTCTCCCACCCTGTGGGCCACCTTGGACAATGAGGATGAGGATCGTACCCTAGGAATGGGGGAATAATGCTTCGAAAGGATCCTGTATCCCTGAAGATTTTATGGAACCAGCTGTGGACAAAATGTCTAAAGGCCTAGGGACTCTTACATAAGAAATAGATAAACCACCTTTTAAAGCCACTGATATTTGGGTTTTCTATTTTTTACCAATGAACCTGATCCTAACAAATGCCATACCTATCATCATTCATTAAATAAATCTTAATTAAGAAATTCCTGTGTGTTGGACACTGGTATAGGCTCTGGCATTCGATTCTGAACAAGCAAATAGCAGTGAGCTGGGTGCAGGAGGAGGCAATGGCGACTGGAGGTGGTCAGGGACAGAGAGAAAAAGGCCACCAAGTGGGAACACGAGCTCGAAAGAACCAGCGCAGAAGACTGGGAAGAGCATAGACAAGGCTTCAAGGCAGAACGCAGACGATGGCATAGAAGCCAGAGTCCCAGAGAATACAAAAAGTTATAGCCTGCAAAAAATAAAATTCAACCACATACTGCTCAAAATGTACATTGCTAGACCAAGAGACTGGGAAAGGTTGAAAGGCAAACACGTTGTGCAAATTCAAGCAAAAACAGAGCAGGAGCGGAGTGTCTCATATCAGATGAAGACTTCAGAGAGAAAGCATTCAAAGGACAAAGCCCTCCCACAAAGGCCGTTCCAGTCTCCGGTGACTTCCCTGATGAATTCTATTAAACGTTTAAGGAAGAAATAACACTGATCCTACACAGCTCTTTCATAAAGATAGAGGAGGAAGGAGCCACTCACGGCTTCATACCGTGAGGCCAGTAGTGTGATACCAAACACGATGAGGATGTTGCAAGAAAACTGCAGATCAGTGTTCCTCATGAGCACCAATACAAAATTCCTTAATAAAATATTAGCAGATTGAATCCAGACATTGGAAATGTTTTACACGGCCAAAAGGCAGAGAGTGCTGGGAGACTAAAGGAAACATGTGGGATGGACACCAAAGCTGGCTCGAAGGGGCTCCCACTGGCCGAACTTGGGGCAATTAGAGCATCAAAAAGAATAATGACAGTACTGGATTATAATTTATTCAATAAAAAGGAACTCATGAGTTTATACCGGTATTAAAATAAAAGTGGAGGGAGGGAATGCTCTCTGCAAAAGCAGTCTTAGCTGATCAATGTAGCAGGAATAATAGAAAAATCAGCAGTTTGCAATTCTCAACGTAAACTGGACTCCAACAAGGATCATGAATGGCTGCTGAAATAAGTGAATAAAATGTTATTGGAAACGGAATATACACATGATCTTGAAGAATCATCCTACACGTTACTTATAAATTACAAAGATGAAAAAGCACTTTTCAAAAGGAGAGATCTGGCAGATGACAACACAAAACAAGCGACAAAACTTCATGTGTTCACTATTGGCACAAAAATACTGTATCATGAACCATCCCAAAACTTAATGATTTATGAATGATAATTATTTGTTTTTATAACTGGCTTATCTGTGCATTGGCTGGGAGTTTGGCTGATGTAGGTTGGGCTGGGCTAGGTGGCTCTGCTGATCTTGGCTGGGCTCACTCAATGACCTGCAGGTCAGTTGAAGAGTTCTGCTGTAGGTTTGGGCTGAGGATGCTTAGCTGGGGCAATTCTGGTCACATGCCTCATTTAGTCTTCCTGGAACCAGTAGGCTAGCCCAGACACATTTTCCTTGCTCTAGTAGAAATACCAGAGGGCAGCCCAATTGTACAAGCACTTTCCAAGATTCTGCTTGCTGATCTATTAACATCCCAACTGAAGCGAGTCCTACAACTGAGCTCGGGAGCGGTAGATGGTGTCCTGCCTCCCAGTGGGAGGGTGCTGGGAAATGATGTGGTTTGACTTTGGCTTAAAAGTGGAGAGAGAGAGGAGAGATTGGATTGAAAGGTGCTAAGAGCTCTTTGGGCTCTGACATTCCAAGATTTAACTATATATCCCTTTCCCCAAAAAATAAAAGGGCTAAGGAGTGTGGGTATTTTGACTGCTTCAGTCCTCTGGAGTGGTCAGAATGGTCCAGATGATAGCACATCAGAGGTGCTCCTAACTGGAGCCGCAATCTCTGCCTAAGTTATCAAAGAAAAATATTCATTACATTATTATAAATAACTTTTCCCAGCCTTCTCCATTCAACTTGTCATTTACAATTCAGAGTAATCATAGTAGCACATTTTAAATCAAGTGGAGGCATATAAATATATATACTCACACATATATAATAAATGCATATATTTCTGGAAGGCTGCTTCATATTCATGGGAAAAACATAGAGCCAAGTAACATGAGAAATTAGAAAAGTGGTAAAATTCATAGGCTAGGCCAGAAAATTTAATTCATTCTAACATGAATAAGAGAACAATGCAGTGGTTGAAGATTTCTAGCTTGGTCTCGAGTGATTCACAGACTGACTCATTTCAGTGCGTTGCCAGTTACATAAAGGATGGATTCCGAGGCAGCAAGGTGCCACCACGTAACATCAGACTGAATAAAATGCACATCACAGATTCTATTAGGAGGCTGCCAGCTTCTGTGCAGCTTTGTAAGCAACCATGAAGGAGACATTTGGGGACAGGGAAGGGAGAGGCAGCCTGCCTAGGATGCAGCCTCACGTGTCTGAAGCAGAATATTATAGCCTCTAAAAATAAGTGCTAAGTAACCACTCTGCCAGGAAATAATATACCACAAAGTGAAGCTTTCCACTTGGGAAATTTGAAAGGACTTTTCTTTTACTCTGCTGTGATCTATGTTAAGCGGGAAAAAAAACCCCACACTTTCAGAATCTGGAAATGCAAGGGCTCAGAATTTGGACACAGGAGAATTCTACACCTTCTCTATCTAGGCCACTTTTTTTAATGAAATTAAACTATCAAGAGTAATCAAATCCTTTAGCTAAGAGCCGAATCTCTGTTATAATCTTGGACCCAGGTTTTGGTCTGGCTTCCCATAATGCTGATGCCTTGAACGAGATGCCCCCACCCCATCCTCACCCTCACCTGCAGTGCTTTTGTGAAATACATATTATAAAGTATGCTTTTGAGTAATTCTTACATGAACTGCCACAGATGTTGATGGGAAAGGGAAGGAGCACAGGAAATAGAACAGGGTGAAGGGAAATGATACCGGCTGAGTTCTGTCCCCCTGCAATTTCTAGGTTGAAACTCTAACCCCCATGGGACTGTATTTGGAGACAGGGCCTTTAAGGAGGTAACTAAAGTTAAATGAGGATTAGGATGGGGCCCTAATCCAATAACACTGGTGCCCTTACAAGAAGAGGAGACACCAGGGCGGGTGCACAGAGGAAAGGCCTTGTGAGGGAACAGGGAGAAGGCAGCCATCTGCAAGCCAAGGCCAGAGACATCAGGAGAAACCAACTCTGCCAACACCTTGATCTTGGACATCCAGCCTCCAGACTGTGCAAAAATAAATTTCAGTTGTTTAAGGGCCCCGCTCTGCCGTACTTTGTTACGGCAGCCCGAGCAGACTAACATGGGAGCTGTGTTTATTAGTCATCTGCGAGGTGGCAAGCCCTGAGATCAACACTTAATGCACGCCATTACCTTGATCATCACACTATCCTTGCAAGCTAGGGAAAAGTAGAGAAAACTAAAGTTTGGAGAGAAGCAACCTGCTCAAGGTCACACAATGTGAGACTCTAAATCTGAACTCGTGTCTATTTGATTTCAAATTTTAAACTGTTTTCACTGTTTTAGAGGTTCTCAAATATGGGTGTGCTACAGAATTATCTAAGGGGCTTGTTAAAGTTTTATAGGCCTCTATCCAACTCCATACCTGCTGAGGGGGCTTGAGTGTGGGTCCCACACGCTCTATTTTTCACAGGCTTCCAGGGGTGCAGATTCACACCACTGCCCTGGTCTATGAGGCTGTGTGAGCAAAGTTTTCCTGTTTAGTAGTTGTTCAGGGTTCCAGGGGAAGATAAGCAGCTGCCTAAGCCTAGTAAAGCTAATTTTCCATCTTTCTTAACCTCTCAGCTTTACTGGGATTCCAGGATATATTATTTTCATGAGCTTGTATGGGGGAAAGTTTTCAGCAACATCATTTAAAATACAAAAATCAACTCTGATTTGGTGCATGGTCTTGGGTAATCACACAATCATATGGTCCTTAGTATCCAAGAGTTCATTTTACACTACCTTTTGAGGTATTCATATTTAAGTGTAAACATGAATAACTACTCCTTAATTCTTAATGTTTTGTGAGTTTGCACTTGTGCTTATTGTATTCTTATAAAGTGTGTGCATGCACAGTTATTTCTGGCCATTGGATGACCAGTTTGTAAAGGGAAATCAGATGAATACAAGATGTTAATATCTCCCGACTATGTTTTTTCAAACTGTGTAGTCTCGTGGAAAGAGACTCACTTGTATGAGACAGTCCATTATTTTCTTACCATCAAGGAATATCCTTTCTCGGCATAGCCCATATCCCTGAGGGTATGGATTTGCCAGACTGCTTCATAGTCAGACAGGAGCATAATTTGCAGCTCTGTGATGTTTTGAGGCCCAATTCTTGATTTCTTTTCCACTATTTTAGGAATGCAATAAATTCAGAAACTCAGTTTGGCTTCGAGGACTGTTAGCTAGTTTCCTAACTGTCTCTCTAGGGAGAAAGAAAGAGTAAGAGGAACTGAGAAGATGGCAAAAATCAATAGCGTTGCATGAGTTAGCTGCCTCCCTCCACCAAATGTCATGGGGTGAGCTGGAGTGTGCGCTCAGCATACGGCAGCCAGCAGCACGCAGATCCCAATCAGCCGCAGGATGGCAGGCAGGGGACCCGCGCCGACTGCAGGCAGGGATGGAGGCAGCCGGAGGGAAAGGCAGACTCCTGCTTTGCTCTAGTTCATCGTTATCAGAGGAAAACAAATACAGGAAGAACAGTGTGCCCAAAAAAAGCCTCGACGGAGAAGAGTCTGCAGCACCTGGAAGAAAGGCCGGCTCTGCGGAAGGGACATATCTACGCCAGGGCCTCTGGCTTGTGCACTTCGAAGGGCGGAATTCTGCGGCATGTGAATTATTATCCCCAACTTAAAAAATTGTATGAGAAAAGAATCTACACTAAGGGATCCCATTTTAGATACACAAAGAAAGAGTCCCCGCGCGAACACGCGCGCGCGCACACACACACACATGCACACACGCATGCACATACACACACACACAAGGAATCTAGAAGCACCTGGAGATGGAGGATGATCACAGTCTGGGGAAGGGCAGCCTGGCACCCAGTATGCCATGTCTGCATACAGCAGGTGTCCACAGATGCACCGTCATGCCTCATGAGGCCACTTTGTTGGGACATTCGCATTCCCAAGGAGTCGAAGGAGGAAGCCCTTTTGTCCCCAAAGCAGCCATAATATGGCAGGCTCCCCGAGATTTGATATTTATATCTTCCACTGCTACCCACGGGATTAAAGGGGCCCTCTCTTTAGGTCGAGACCATAGGACCACAGCCCTGTTCTTCATGTGTGATCCCTGCTTCTGCTTGGTGAATCACCCAACTCATGAGGCTCCGAGACCTCCCATAGAGAAATCTACTTCATCTGAGTTATAAACAAGCCACCTGTGCAGCCTCTTTGGCGTCAGCTTAAATCATAAAACCAGCCCCATTGGCAGCCTTGTCCTGCTTATGCCTGGGTCATTCAGGTTCCATGTCTCAAAGCCCAGCCCTGAGACAAGCGACAGACTGGTTCTCTGGGCATCACTAACCAAAAAGCTCTCAAGGACTCCAGCAGGTCACTGTTGCCCCTTTGTTCCCACATTCTGAACGTCTTGCACAAGTCTCTGGGCACACAGTCTAGGGCAAGTGTGATAAGCCATAGTTCCCATCAAACGTTTTTCCATAAAAATCATAGCCGTCCCTCTAATCACTGAAGTTTTCGTTCCAAACATTCCCATCTCTTCTAACCCTGGACATCTGTGCTTGCTTCTTGCTGACTTTATGTGATCGACGCCCAGGAAAGATGCATAGGTAACAACTGGCATTACATTTAGAAGTGCAATGTGGAAATATATGCACATATGGATGTAGGAAATGGTTGGAAGGAGACGCACCAAACCAGAGAGACTGGGTGTCACTGGGGAGGGCCGTAAAGCTGGAACAGGGACCCCACAGGGAACAGTGCTTTGGTCTTCGACTATTTTTTTTTATACATCTCTTTCTTTTTTTAGCTGGGTACAGGGGACTTTATTGATGGCACATGACAAAGTGGGCTCCCCAGGCGCCTCGCATTCTTCAGGGGCCCTGGCATGGAAGCTGAGCTGGGAGGGCTCAGCGTGGTGGGAGACGCAGTGGGCAGGGACGCTCCCGCAGCCGAAGGTCTCTCTCCTCCTCTCATGCTCTTGCTGGGGCTGGTGGTCTGGGGGTTTTAGTCCTTGAAGGCCATGTGGACTATAAGGTCGACCACCCTGTTGCTGTCATCAAATTTATTGTCATGGAAGGAAACGAGCTCTACCAAGTGGTTGTTGAGGGCAATGCCAGCCCCTGTGTTGAAGGTGGAAGAGTGAGTGTCACTGCTAATGTTGGCGGACACAACCTGGTGCTCAGTGTAGCCTGGATGTCCTTGAGGGGCCTCTGCTGTCGGCATCGCCACCTTCTTGATGTCATCATTTTTGACAGGCCTCTCCAGATGGCAGGTCAGGTCCAGGACCCAGACATTGATGCCAGGGACACGGAAGCTGATGCCACTGAGCTTCCCACTCAGTGCAGGGTGACCTTGTCCACAGCCGTGGCAGTGCTGTAGATGCAGGGAAGATGGTCTGGAGAGCCCCACGGCTGTCACCCCACAGTTTCCCAGAGGGGCGGTCCACGGTCTTCTAAGTGTGGTGATGGCATGCACTGTGGTCACGAGCCCCTCCATGACGCCAGAGTTGTCATGGTGACCTTGGCCAAGGGGGCTGAGCCGCTGGTGGTGCAGGAGGCATTGCTGACGACGTGAGGCTGTTTTCATACTTCGCATGGTTCACGCCCACCACAAACTTGGGGGCATGAACCACGGCAGTACCCCTCTACGTGAGCCCCAGTTTTCTCCAAAGTAGTGAGGACGCCAGTGCACCCCATAACATAATCAGCACTGGTATCACCCTTTTTGATTTTGATGGGATCTCACTCCTGGAAGACAGAGATGGGATTTCCATTATGACAAACTTCCTGTTCGCAGCCCAACTGTGCCCTGGGGCTTTCAATGTGTGAGATCGTAAAGGAATATGCAACTATGTAGTTGAGGTCAATAAAGGGGTCACTGATGGCAACGATACCCACTTTGTGAGGGTTAAAAGCATTCCTGGCGATCAAGCACCCAATAAGGCCAAGTCCATTTATCTGCCTTGACTTTGACCATGGCGCCTCAGGGACGTGGCAGGTGCTGCTCGAGAAAGATGCAGCTGTCTCTCCAATGGGAGGAGCGGAGAGCCGCTATAAATCTTTATAATTTTTAAAATACTAAGAAATGCTTCTTGAGTAGAAAAAATTTTAATTGCGTGAAATAATCCTTGCCTGGAGGGAAAAAAAGGTACACAGGCACAAGTAATTTAAGAGGATCGAATTAGTCCCCAAAGCTCTCACACTTGAGTCTACTTTTCTTAAAAATAATATGCTATGCAATGTTTAAGATATGTAAAAAAGGGATAAAGAATAACACAATGATGCTCAAAAAGCATCGCACATACAGCAAAGGGCCCTGCACGCCCCCCTCTTCAATAATCCCAGGAGAAGCGAGAACTACTGCTCCTCGTCACCCCAGGACCAACTGAGTACCCATGTAGGGGTTGTCCGGTGTTCTCCAGGTGGAAATTCCAGAAAATGCCTTTCAGGAAGCAGAGAGGAGGGATCAGAGGAAAGCCTCAGCCGATCATTTAGCATTTTGTGTTATCTGCGGTAATGCTTTCATCCTTTGGCAAGAAGATGTTAATCGAGAGGATGTCTAAAATGAAATCAGCCAGGCGCTCTGGGCGGCGGACCCTCGGTAGCCGTGCGGTGATCGGCCCCACTTCCTGTGAGCCCTTCCCCGTGACTGCCGTGTCCGCTGTGCCTGGAGCCATGAGGAGTTGGCTGTCATTCACTCACTCACTGGATGTGCGTCAGGGCAGGCCATCTAATCAGCGTCCCACCGGGAGACGGCTCTGTGACCCTGCGGTTGGATGACACTGTTGCTTTCTGAAAACTGTAATTCAAAGGAAGCAGAGATTGCTGGTGAATGAAATCTTTTGTTTTCTTTTTTATTAGCACTTGAAATTATGTTTTCTCCAGTATATTTTTATGCTCTGCAAGCTCCACTTTGATGGATATGTCTTTGGAAATTAATGATGTAATGAAAGAATCTGCTCCTTCTCGATCTCTTGCCGGTGGTGACAGGTGTGTTTCATCTTCTTTTTTTCAGCAGAGTTGATGAAGCCCAAGGTGATTTAGCAGAGAATGCTCACAGAGATCGGATATAAATAAGAAATGAACTAAACTTTTTCCCAATGACAATGATCCATCATTGTAAAGCCTCCCTTTTGTGTGCTAATTACTGTTCCACGTTTTTGTGGTTGTGGCTGTTTGCTTTGTTGAAAGAAATGCAATGTAAATAATGCTAAGTATGTTCATATAGCCGTATGTTAGTGCCAGGTGTGAAGGCTTGTAGTTTCCCTCATTTTACATCTGTACCTAGAATGCACAGAAATTGTCTAAAAAGGGACGCAGTCCTCTGCCAACTGGTGGCATCAGCTTTCTGTGTCAATTTGGAAAGGTTCAGATGGAAGAGTGACATACCCATGTCAGAATGATGCCTCTTACTTCCATGTTATCTTATTTTAGTTTTGTTTTTGAGACAGGATCTCGTTCTGTCACCCAGGCTAGAGTGCAGTGGTGTCATCACTGCAGCCTCCCACTTTTGAGTTCAAGTGATCTTCCTGCCTCAGCCTCCCAAGTAGCTGGGACTACAGGTGTGTACCACCATGCCTGGCTAATTTTTTTTTTTTTTTGGAGATAAGGTCTTGATATGTTACCTAGGCTGGTCTTGAACTCCTGGCTTCAAGTGATCCTCCCGCCTTGGCCTTCCAAATGCTGGGATTACAGGTGTGAGCCGCTGCACCCAGCTCCTCCCCCTCTTAAGGAGACGGCTGCTCACTAGCTCTGCCCCACCCATCCACCATCCACCGAGGCACCAGGATGCTGAGGGAAATGGTTCATCGTTCAAACTATCAGAAGTGGATCCATCTAGTTCAGGTCTTTCTCCTTAACATCATCCACAGGGTTCCTCTAACTTGGAAAATTAAAAGATAATAAAAGTATCAATTGAGAACAACTGAAATATCATTTTTTTATCTATCTAAAATCATAATATATGATATACAGAAGCATATATATCATATTATATAATGTACTAAAAGTCAATTTAGATATAACCAAATAAGCCATAAATTTCAAATTACACTTATGTTTTCAAAATGGCTCTCCCTCCAACCTCTGCTCCCTGCCCCTCAGCTTCCCACCCCCCGCCCCCTCCTCACCACCCCGCACTCTGCCTCCTGGCCACGGGGCGGGTGCGAGGTGTCTCTGCCTCGGTTCTCCTCTTTCTCCATCCTGAGTGTCTCTGATCCACTTCTCAGCCACAATCTCAGCCACATTGCATGCTGATGTAGTCATGACATTTGTTTGCCTTAACAAATCAGATAATATATATGGGCCGTAATTATTTTGCCCTCATTTTATAGGCAGAAAAAATGAGCCAGAGGTGCCATGACTTGCCCAAGATCCTGTTAGTCGGTGGTGAAGTCAGAGCTAGAATTCTGAATTCCTAAACCCGCCGCGTGCTGTTCAGCTCCCCAGAACACCTTCATCTTCTAAGGAAGACTGAAAGATGCTAATTAAGAAAAGGCTAATTAACAGTGCCCGTGGGGTTACATACAGGCACACAGAGTATCAAGAGAGAACACTCACTTCATATCTTTGACATCCTGCATCTTCTTAGAAACAGTAAAACCATATTCTTTAGATGTCTTTACCAAGATTTGAGAGCTGACACTTGCTTACAACAAATGCCTGTCTTGCAGAATCCCAGAAAACCCGTAGTCCTGTGGATTTGTCCTGTGCTTGGGTTTGTCATCAGTTTCTCAGCGATTGTGTCAGCATTTCCAGCCAGCTGGAGAAAAGCCAGAAATGAGAAAATCAGCCCAGAGAATCCGATGCCCTCGATTTCATCGCTGCTTTCATGGAGTTAGCATCAGGCTTGTTTTTGGCCAGTGATGATTAATTCTTGTAACCATCTAGTTTTCTTTTGCCACAGCTTGTCCGAAATACTTTCTTGCATAGCCTTCTGTCAAAACTTTTGAGGTTAAAAAATATTAAGACAACAAATGAACACAAAGAGACATGTTTAGCCATTGCCATGGAATGAAGTTAGACTCAGGCCCAGTTTCACCTTCCCCGTGAATTGGGCTAAGGCCAGCGAGGCAGAACTCGGCAAGCAAAGCAGGGAAGTAGCATTCCATCGCAGTGAGGCTTGTTGTCCTTGGGCAGAGGGCACTCTGCAAGCAGCTGTGCTTGTCATTGCCACAAAGATAATGGGTCCAGTGATCCCCACTTCTTCACACTTTGATAAATTCTAAGCTGTGTTTTAGAGAAAGTTCGTGAGAGGGAGACATTACTCCTCTGCCTTAATGTGAGAAGGTTTTTGATGGAAGGAGTAGGCGTATCCACTTCTTGTTTATTCCTGCTGCATCTAAAGCTAGTCCACATGGTAACCTGGACTCCAGAGAGTGTTCAGGGCTACGCCGTCGTCCCCCATAGACTTTCAGGGCTCTGGATGATTTCTGAGAGGCCAAGTTCTAGGCTGTGTGGCCCCTTCCCTGACATGCACTGTGGACGAATGTGCTATGGCGTTAGCAGTTTTTCCTGGCACGGGGGTGATGCACACGCACCTTCATAGGACTCAGAGCTCCTGGAGGGGAAGCAGCCTTGAGCTTACGGATTCCTGTTCTCGCTCCAAGTCCACAGTTCTCATCCACATGAGGGGTCCAGGTCAGCATCCTGCATGAGATAGACCAGAGCATCCTGTGGTATCGAAAAGTAAATCCAGCCATTTCCAGCCACCAAGCTTAACTTCTCACTCACACTTCCTGTGCACCAAAGTTTGGATATAGCTCTGCTGCAAGCATTCTGCCTTTGGGACTCAGACTGAGGTCACAGCCTCTGCTTGGGACATTGCTGGTTATCTCAGCAGAGGGGAAGGAGGACAGGAAAATCATTCAGGGACCCTTAAAACGTCTACCAGGAATGGCACAGGGCACACCTGCTCATGGTTCATTGGCCAAAGCAATTGAAACGGTGTCCGGTAGGTGGGGAAGTGTAGCCCTCCCCCAGGCAAGGCTCATAGGTATTCGAGAAGGAAGCAATCAGCAATGCTGATTAAATGCTAGACACTTGCAGTTCACAGGCCATTTGGTAGGCCAGGGACCGCCAAGCCTGTCCATTCTTAGCTGTCACCGAAACCACTATTCACTTGATGCTTGTCTCCTTTGAATTCCATCTATCTAGACTAATTTTTTTCCTTTACCTATAATTATATAAGTAATACATAAATATATTCTTTTTGTGAAATGTTCAAACAATAAAAATAAAATAAGAACAGTATGATGGTTTCCAAAAAATTTAAAATAGAACTTACCGTAAGATCCAGGAAGCTGTCTTATCCACAGTTTTGCTCTCCATGGTTTCAGTTACCTGCTGTCCACCTCAGTCTGAAAATATTAAGTGGAAAATTCCAGAAATAAACAATTCACAAGTTTTAAATTGCACGCTGTGCTGATTAGCGTGATGAAAGCTCACGCTGTCCCACTCTGTCTTGCTCCATCCCTCCCGGATGTGAATCATCCCTTTGTCCAGCAGATCCACGCTGTCTACACTCTCCACTCATCAGTCGCATAGTAGCCATCCCAGAGACCGGATCAACTGTCGCAGACTCGCAGGGCTTGAGTTAAAGTCACCCGCATGTTACTTAATCACGGCCCCAAAGTGCAAGAGTAGTGATGCTGGCCTATTGTGATAATTGTTCTATATTATTATGAGTTACTGTTGTTAGTCTCTTACTCTGCCTGATTTATAAGTTAAACTTTATCATAGGTATGTATGCATAGGAAAAAACATAGTGTATATAGGGTTCGGTACCATCTGTGGTTTCAGGCATCCACTGGGGGTCTTGGAAGGTGTCCCCCGAGGATAAGGAGAACTACTGTATATCCAAAAAAATTGAAAACAGGATCTCAGACTGATATTTGCATATCCATGTTCATAGCAGCATTAGTCACAACAGCCAAAAGGTGGAAGCAAGCCAAGCGTCCACTGACAGATGGATGGATAAACCAAATGCAGTGTACACCTACAATGGAATGTTACTGAGCTTTAAAAAAGCAGGAAATTCTGAGCACATGCTACAATGTGGATGAATCTCGAAGACATTATATTAAGTAAAATAAGCCATTCAGAAAATGACAAATAATGTATGAATCCACTTACACAAGCTATCTAACGTAGTCAAACTCATAGGAGCAGAAAGTAAAATTAAATAAAAAAAAAAGAAAGCATGGTGGTCATCAGGGGCTGGGGAGAAGAAGGGATGGACAGTTATTGTCTAATGTTTTAGTTTCGAAAAATTAAAAAGTAAATTTTATGTGTTTTTTACCACAATTAAAAATTTTAAAAAATTTAAAAATAAAAAAGGCAAGAGTTTTATTGGTGACTGCTTTCCAATCTCATTCATCTCCTAAAGTAACATCTGCTCGTCAATCCGGTGGGTGTCCTTATAGAGATTTTGAATGTGTGTACATACATAACAACATAGATAAAAATAGAAATAAACAGTTGTGTGGATTTTTAATCTAATGTAGCATTTTATATAGCATTGTATGTATTTTTCAGCAATATGCTTCTTTCATTTGACAGTACATGTCTTAGATATATTAATATTTTCATGCTGGTACATATTTATTTGCTTTTTAAAAAAATCACCACAATGATACATAGTATAAAAGTATTAATTATAACAGATTATTTAATCATTCTGCTTTTAACGGACATTTCAGTTGGTTCCCAATTTTTCACTGTTACAATCCATATCTCTTGGAACTTATGTGAGCAAGCAGTTTTCTGTATTAGAGAACTAGAAGTGGATTTTTGGATTATCTGGTGTATGTATTTGACATTTTAATTTATACTGCCATGTTGTACTCCAAAAGAGTTGAATCACCTGAAATGCAGAGAATACCACTTCTCCATCGCCTCCTCAACACTTGCTAATACCTTACTGTTAAGATACTCCTCCTCCTCATGTCCCCTGAATTTTTGCCCAGCTGGTGATTGGAAATGATATCTCATTGCTGCTTTAATTTGCATTTCCCCAGTTGCTACTGGAATTGAGCCTCTTTCCATATAGTTGCTGGTCATTTGTACGTTTTCTTCTGAACTATCTCTTCACATTCCCTGTCCACTTTTGTTTTGCATTTTCTCTTACTGATTTGTGGGAATTGCTTATCTGTTCAGTGAATGCATCTCTTGTCTCTTACTATATATGTTGCAAATACCTTCCTGCACCATTTGTTTTCTAGCATCTCTTATTGAATTTTTCACTTACTGTTCCCAAGTACAAACTTTGTCATTTGCTAAATTTCTATATATGCATAAATCTGTTTCCGGACTCTGGATTGTGTTCCACTGATTTCTTTGATTATTTCTTTCCTTTAGGTCACACTCTGTAAATTGCTACGATTTATAATGTACTTTGATAGCCTCTTAAGTCTCCTATTTCAAAACAGATTTTGCTGCTCTGGTGCATATTCTCTTCCAAATGAATTTTTTAAAACCTTTGATATGTGTTGTAAGATTTTTGTTGGGGAGGAGGTTTTGCCATATTACAAAGAATTTATAAATTAATTTGGGGACAACTGATATTTAAAAAATACTGGGTCATCCAAAGTAGGAACATGGTCTAAGTCTCCATTTATTCAGATATTTTTTGTCTTTAATAAGTTTTTTTTTTTTCTTGTGAGCTTTACATTTCGCTCATTGGGACTATTCCTAGGAATTTTAGAAGTTTTATTGGTGGTATGTATGAAATCATTTTTCCAACTACTTTTTCTAATTGGTTTCGGTTAGCATATTGGGAAGATATTACTGTTCATATGTTGTTTTTATACCCATCCACACTAATGAACTCTCTTGATGAACTCTGGTTAAACAGGTTTTAATTTATTCTCTTGGGTTTTAATGGGTGGATAATCACGTCATTATAAATCAAAGATATTTTTGTTTTTCCTTCCCTATATTCATATCTTGGATTTTTTTCTTATCACATTGGCTAATGATGTCTAGCATAACGAAGGATTTAGCAGCCTGTCTTTGTTCCTTTAATAGTAATGCTTCTAATTTTTCATCATTCAATACGATGTTTGCAGTAGATTTCTGGCATATACGCCTATTAAGTCAGACTCCCAATTAGAAACTGATGGCATATTGAAATAGCATAATCTGAGAAGAGTTTGTTTATAAAGAGACTATAGTCAATCCTCATTATTTATGATTCCACATTTGTGAAGTCACCTACTTGTTAAAATTTATTTGTAACCCTAAAGCCAATACCCGCCCCACTTTCTTGATAATTCATAGACATTCATGCACAGAATGATGAACACTGTGAGTCACCCAATGCAGGCGTTCCTGGCTGACGTGAAGCAAGGCCTCCTTAGTCTCAGCTAGGCTCTGCCTTCTTGTTTCAACTCTCATACTGTACACATGCAACCTTTTTGTGGTCTATTTAGTGTGAAATTTTTTGCTTTGTCTTATGATTTTGCTGTTTAAAATGACCCCCAAGCTGAAGTGCTGTCTGGTGTTCCTAAGCATAAGAAGGCTGTGATGTGCCTTTTGGAGAAAACACACGTGTTAGAGAAGCTTTGTTCAGGCACAAGTTACAGGGCTGTTAGCTGTTAGTTCAACATTAATACCTCGTATTTCCTCTAGGAGCAATGGCTCAGTATTTCCCAATTCAGTGTTGGTGGCGAACTTTGTAGAACAGAACTGCCTCAAGTAACAAGATTCAACTACATTTACAAAGATTTGGGTGCAGGGTACCACGTGCAGTAGGGCAGCAAGGCTTAGGAGCAGCTGCACTTTCGCCACCTTCAAGTCAAAGAGATGAGGGGACACAGAAGGTACCAGAGTGCAGAGAGTCCTGTGCAGTCTGCTGCCTTGAGAGGTCTGGCTGCTACTACTCAGGTGGCCTTGCAGGGAGGCAGGCTGAGGGACAAATACTCCGACCCATTCTCCGTCTTCCTCCATCTTCTTGCTGAGGTTCCTGTTAGTCAATCCTGGCAGGAGACCAGAGGACCCAGCAGGAAAGAGGAAGTCCTTGGCAGTGTCTTTGCAGAGGAGTGGATTCTGGAACCCAGGGGAGGAAGAAAGCTGGCAGGATGCATCAATTGAAGGAAGGGTTTCTATGCTCCTAACTTACTAAAGAGCTTTTCTTAAAAAAAAGTATTGTTGAATTTTATCAAATTACTTTTCAGCATCTATAGTTTCGCCCTTTAATCTGTTATGGTTGTGAATTATATTAATAGATTTTCTAATGCGAAGCTACCTGTATTACTGGATAATTCAACTTGATCATCTTGTGTTATCCTTTTAATAACCTGAGTCAATGTGCTAATGATTTATTTTGGATTTTTGCACCAATGGTCAGCCCTAAGTGAAATTGGCCTCTGGGTTTTTTTTTTTTTTCTAGTTTTGGTATCGTGGTGAGACTCGCCTCCAGAAATTCCATTGGAAGGTTTCCATTTTTTCTATGCTCTGTAATAGAATAGTTTTTATAATGTGGAAATTATCTCTTCCTTGAAGATTTTTTAGAGCCCATAACACTTTCTGGGCACTTTCTCCTTATTATAGTTTATCACTTTGCTCTTCAAATTTTATTTTCTTCTTCTTTGTTTTTTCTTTATTATATTATTCTTTAATCACCAACATACATGCGCTTGCTGTAATATGCACAATATAAAAATATATTTTTTAAAAGTAATGACCATCCCCCATTCTTGCTGTGATTATCACCCACTGAAATGACAATTATTAATAACTCGGTGTATCCTTTCCCACCCTGCTCCGCAAGCATACGAACACACACAAATAAGCAGTGGTTTCTTTATGCAACACATTATACTCTTCATTCTGCAATGTCCTTTCTTCCCCTCTAATATATAATCAATATCCCTCTAGATAATAAATATAATGTAACTCATTATGCTTAATAGCTACCTAATATTCCATTGTATGAACAGACCATGGTTTAATTGAGCATTCCTTTATTTCCTTATAGATGGAGAGTTAGGTTTTCTTTCTTCTCTTTTTCTTTCTTTCTTTTTTTTTACTTTTTACTACAAATATTGCCTCTGTAAATATTTTTGTACACCAATACTTTTATTTCTATGGAACAGATTCCCTAGAGAGGGGGCTTGCTGGATAAAGGGAGCATAAATTAACAAGACGCAAAACAGGACTCCATCTTAGCCTGAGTCCCGAGAGCTGAGCAGAGAGGTGACATGCGCTTCCATTCCGCAGGGTCCTGCAACGCATGTGCTCAGCTTGCAGAGTAGCTTGTCCAGGGCTGGCTTTGACAGTCTGAGTCCAACCCCGACTTGAGAGCCAAAAGTTGAAGTAGAAGAGGCTGGGGCTGAGGGGGACTTTTTGGAGGGGGTTTTTGGAGGGCTGTGGTGGCTTCCTTCTCTCAGGGTCCCCTGGGGGCACTTCCTTCTCATCTCAAGCTAGTGAGAAGAGCTTCAGGGGACCACAGGGGCTGCTCCAATGTGTTCCCTGGAGTTCGAGATCACAATGAACCAGTTTCTGACTCTTGCCACCCCCCGCCCCCAAATAAGTCTGCAGGTGAGGGGCTGACTGCAGCCCCCTAAGGCAGCAAACAAAAACTGCTTGTGCCTGCGCCAGGCTTCCACCGACAGGGTCACGGAACGGCGGGTGCTTCCTGTGCACCAGAGGGGTCCACACAGGACAGAGTCAAAAAAGAAAGAACAAAAAAAGAATCGAGTTTTGGCTTTTACACCATGACTGGACATTTCAAATGTTGACCATGGAACTGTCTTGTAGCAAGAGACTTATTTTTTAATTCCATTAATCTAAAAGTGAAGGAGAAGGTTATGTGTACTGCCTGAGATTTCAGGTAGAGACAAGGAAAGAAGCCATAAAAGAGGTTTGGGGTGCCCATGGGAGGGGTGATTTCTGCTTACACCCTCCGCTGTGTTGCCTCTTCATGAGGGCTATAGAAGTTATTCAATGATAGATATTGTCCAACTGCATTCTAAGAAAAAAGTTCTACAATTCACAAACCAACCAGCATGACGTGAGAATGCTTCTATGTCTGAAACTTTGCCAGTAATAACTTCTTTTAATTATCGCAATTCTGCCGAATAAAATTCTGTTGTTTTAATTTGCTGCCCTCAGCTCACAAATAAGATCAAGTTCATTGTGGAAGGATAGCATTTAAAAACTGGAATGAATGTTAGAAATTCCTGAAGCCTAGAGAGTCAGAGGCCATGTCAAAGTCTCAGAGTGAATCATTATCACCCATTGGTAGAACAGTTTTCAGATTCGTGCCTTGCACAGAAGCAAAACTCTTCCCCCAAATTCCCCTTTTAAAAGGAAGGATAATCTGCTATGACTCTAAAGTGTTGGGAAATATGATCCATTGTTTTTAAAGTCATCAATTGTATTTATCAGGTTCTCGCAGGATGCACCTCAAATATGTGCTTTGATGTGCACAATCACTCAGATTTATTTTTGGAAGCTCGTAGACTACTCATTGCAGTTTTATTTTTCAGCTTTCCTTATTTATTTATTTATTTATTTATTTATTTATTTATTTATTTATTTATTTATTTATTTGAGATGGGCTCTTCCTATATTGACTAGGCTGGTCTTGGACGTGTGGGCTCAAGTGATCGTCCCATCTCAGCCTCCCGTGGCGGCCACTGCACCCAGCTCTCCCTATATTAAAACCTCAAATTGTCCACTTTTCTTTGAGAATCAAGTTAGGCCTGTTTGTGGCTAGACTGATGATAAACATAAGAACAAAATGGTCCCCAAGGTGCACAGCTTAGGATACAAGCCAGCTACATGAGAAGCTGCCATAACACACATATCTACCAAAAATATATCTGCCCTAGCGGGTTTCATAGCCTCAGAGTGCACGATTTCAAAAGCCCTTCACTCATCCCCCGAGGCAGGAGGAGAGGAAGCCTTCATCTCCAGTGCCTTCCTCTTTCTGTGCATCAGAATATCCCAGCCAGTTACACCAGAAAAATAACAAGAAGAGGAGATTTTTGAAGAGCAAAAAATATAACCGTTTTACTCTTACTCAAGAGGAATAAGAAGCAAAACTGCGCACTGAATACCGTATGTGCCTCCTTCAGCAAGAGCTTGGCTATTCTGAAATCCCTTGGATATTGTTTCTCTCCCCCAAACGCAAACTCATTCCAGTTTATTCCAGGTTAGCTGATTTTAACTCAGCATGCACTCTTAGAATTTCCTTATGCATCACATCCAGGAAGACTGTATAGATTTTGTGTGGAATTTAAGGATATCTCACTCATACAGCATGCTTACTCTGCGATTCTCTCGGATCAGTTTTCTGCAAATTGAAATCATACATTTTCACTCTTGAATTTGTCACATTTATATTTTTTTTTCTCTAATGTTATTCACTCCCTTCTATGGCAAGGATTAAATCCCAAGTCCTACTACAGAAATGTAAAATAGTAAAGAGATTCAATTGCTTTGAAGGGTCCTTCACTATAAATCACATTACCTGTGGCCATGGTTTAAAGAACATATTGTTAACCGAGAAAAATATTTTGGTCTTCACAGAAATACCATCACTGATAGAGTTTAGGAGTACACATCTAAAAATGAGAACATCTTCCATTCCTATGGTATTTAATCAATATCTTCTGCTCCTTGCAGCTGGAAATCAGCTCTTGTCTGCCTTCTCACAGACAGCCAGTATGAAAATCTCTATTTCTTCCCTCACGTCTCTCCTCCACTGTGCGTTGAGTGTTCCCCGCTCCCTGCCATGTGTCCCGGGACATTGCAGCATCGATTCCCCGTGTTCTGCTTTGCAGCCACTCCTTTCCTGTCTTCTTACTGCCCCATCCTTAAAAACAACTCTTTTTCTTCCTTCTGAGCTTGAAAGCTGCTGTCTGTCTCTCTCTTGCTCCTTACTGACATATGTCTATTCATTTATTCACTTTTAAACTGCAACAGTGTACCACGAGCTTGTGACATCAAACGGAACTGAAGTAGATAAGTAAAGAACCTTCCATCTTCTCTCCCCCCACCTCTCCACCACTGTTCACAGGTCAGTACGGATTTCTTATCAAACATTTATAAAATATAACAAACATGCATCTGTTTCTGAAGACTTCTTTTACCCAAATGGGACCATATTGCACAATTCCACAGCTTGCTTTTACTTCTTTGTTTTTAAAATCACTTGAAAAGTGTAAATAATATAGAAGTATATGTTACAAATATAAAATCCCTCTTGTTGTATATTTACCCACAAAGCCCAGCTGTCCTGTCATCGTTCTGGGTCACCAAAAAGAAGAAAAAAAAAAAAGTAAAAGAAAGGTCGTCGCCCAAATGATTGTAAACCAGTTTGAATCGATATTGCAGTCTGTTTTTCTCTGTCATTCCTCCCTCCCTCTCCCTCTATTCTTACACACGTGCGCGCGCACACACACACACACACACATCTGATAGACATCAGGTTCCTAGGTCTTGACTCTCACAAGCCGTACGGCAATAAGCACCTTCATCAACATACACTTTTGTGCACGTGTGAATATTCTGCAGCACCAATTCTGTGATAGAAGTGACAATGCTGTGTTAGGATGACATAAATGCAAAATTATGCTAGACCTGCCAAATTCCCTCACCAACAGCTCCACCAATGTGTGCTCTCATTGACAGTGAATGAGAATGACTGTCTTCACATCCACATGAATACCGTACAGTATCAATCTTTAAAGCTTTTTTTGGCCAATTTAATAGGCCAAAAATAGGATCCCATTATTTAATTTGAATTTCCACATTCTGTTGCATGTTTTATAAGGATTGTCTCTCAGTCTGTTGTTTGCCTTTAATCTTATTTGTGAATCTTCACTATGAGGAAGTTTTAATCTCTATGTAGTCAAATTTATCAAGATTTGTCTTCATGTTTTCTGCATTTCCTTTTATCCTTAAAAAAATTATTTTCTACCTAAGATTATGAAATACATTAATAATTTTGTATTTTGTATATAGATTTTAATCTTTTTGGAATTTATTCTTGCGTAAGGAATGACATAAGGCTGTATTTTTCTCCTAAATGGACTGCCAATCATTCCAACCTCTTGCTGCAATAATTCATCTTTTCTGCACTAATTAAAAATGTAACCTGTCTCATGTACGAAATGTAGGTGTATGTCTATTTCTGGATTTTTTTTCATTGTGCCATGTATTTCCTCAATAACAACACCTTATCATGATTACTGCAGTTTTATAGCGTGTTTTGATATATGACATGGAAATTCCACTTTATTGTTTTTCTTGGCCAATTTCAGGCAACAGCCTGTCAAAGTCCATTTTTAAAGTCCCAGAGATTTTTAGTGAAGTCTCATTCAATAAATAGATTATTTGGAAAAAAGTCCATAGGGAGCGCTGGAAAACTCCTACATATCTCTGGGACCCTAGAAGGCTGCGTGCATGCCCAGGAAACACCTGAGGACTGTAAGCTCCCACCTCTGGCTGCCCTGTGCCTCTGCGCCATCAAGAAAAGAAAGTCAAGCAGGATTGTTGACCGCATGCAGGAGCTTTGAAGGCATGTGCAACACACAAGCAGAGCCGAAGAGTGGGAAGCCTATTGGCTCAAGGCACATTAGCTTTTTTATTTATTTATTTATTTTTGAGACAAGAGTCTCACTCTTTTTGCCCGGACTAGAGTGCAGTGAGTCAGCCTAGCTCACAGCAACCTCACACTCCTG